>JASFDF010000688.1:0-13184 GCA_036937115.1 Nidularia sp. FH-822889 | reverse complement strand
CTCACCCCTCTATTCTCCCCCCTTGCTCAAGCTTGGTGTTAGTGGCCTTGTCATCCTGATAGTGTTGCCCTAACACCTCCTGCCACTACTCTACACCTCCATCACTACCTATCTAACCCTCATTGCACCACAAGCATGTCATGCAACACCCACTCCAAGATACTCACTACTTGTCATGGCCACCCATGCACATCCCCACCCCCATCTAGCTCCCAGAAGCTGCCTTCTAGCAGGGGCAAGCCTGTGTCAAGCCAAAAGTGTGCCTTGTCTAGTGCAGATGAAGAAACCAGAAACTGCAAGAAGAGCAAGCCAACACTCAATACTGAGGGAGAGCAGGTGCAGAAGGGAGGAAGGAATGGGAAAAAGGGAAAAGTTTTAGGCCACAGGTGTATCACTGGCATCTTTTTTATTTATTTTTTGCTCATGTCTATTCTCACTCTAGAAATACCTCTGCTGCTCAAGCAGTAGAGGATGCTGTAGCTACTAGAGAGATCTCTGCACATCTACCTTGGTATATACATCCTTACTCTATCCACCTTATAAGTACTGACCCTCTGAAGACCTGAGCAGATTCTTTAGGATAGCAGTGTGAGCATTGCACCCCCTGCACATGCTTTTACCACTGAAGCCCCTCACCTTTACCTCAAGTCCCAGATTCCTGGGGGCCATCAATGCCACTCTGATATTCCATGCATCTAAGCTGACAGCACAGACTCAAGTAGTACTAACTCAAGTAGCACTGACTCAAGCAGTACTGACTCAAGTAGCACTGAATCGAACAGCTCAGAGGACAGCAGCAGTGAAGCTAGTAGAACCACTGAGGATGACTAACATCTTGCCAGCACCTCCCCTGAGCCTGAAAATGGCAATATAGTTGTCACCACTGCCACTTTCACTGCCACTGCCACTGTCCCTGCTGTCACTACCTCTATCTCTGCTGTCACTGCTACTGATCCTGTTGTCACTACCCCTATCCCTGCTGTCACCACCACTGTCCCCAATGTCACCACTGCTTCTGTCATCACTGACACTGTCAAAACAGTTGCTACCAGTACTGAAGGTAGGTCACATTATTTTATAAGTTATTCTTCTTATGTATCCTATGTTATAGTTGGTATTTCACTGGTCTGTGATGAAGGTAGGTATTTACATAATCTTATTTGGAATATACTTTACATTATTGAGATTAGATAGCCACATGCAAAGTCCCCCTCATACACCACCTCAGATTGGTACTTTACTAATTTCTTATACACCTCAATCTCCCAGTCTGAAGGAGGACTTGAAGGGTGCTTCAAAAGTAACAGGTAATGACTCTCTAATTATAATCTCTGTAGTTTTGACATTGTGCTTGAAGGCGGATTTTTGCATGGAAATGCAATAGGCAGTGCCATGAATATGGCAGACTTTGATCAAATGCCTTCTGAAGATATTCATTACTTGGGTGTTCAGTCTCACTCCTCCATTCCTAAGGGGAAAATCAATGTCTATGTTTCTAACCAGCCACCAGAGGTGCTTGGTTCCCATATTATGAAACCAACTATGACAGCTAACTATCACATTACACCTTCTATTAGACCTGTTCTTGAAATTTTATCAGAATGTTACTCTCCAATCAAGCATAAGTAAAATCCATTTATATTTGATGAATATTTGATTTAATGAATATTTAATTTGAATTTATTGCAGATGAGAAAAATCACATTTATGTTTTAGAAGATGAAGAATGGTCTGTCAAAGGTTGCTTCAATCATGTCTATGACAGATATGACAGATATGATGACATTAATTGGGACAAGAAGGATAGTAAATGTAATCTTTCTATTCTTTGTGTAATTTCATTTATGTGCTGTTTTTTGCCCTAGTTGCCTGATTTATTATTGTAGAGTACCTTTAATCATACACAACTTGGTGAAGTGTCAGCTAGCGGTGGTCCCAGTACCAACCCATCACACCAGACCATTCCACTTCATGAGTTTCTTTTGACTCCTGTCAAATCTGAACCACTTCCAGAAATGTCTAGAAAAGAACTGGCTGCCTTACTTTCTGTTCTGAGAATTTATCTGAAAGAGACTGTGGATCAAGCATTGAACTTCCCTCAGCTTATTCAAAGTATTTGTGATATCAAAAGGCAGTCCAGGACTATAACCAACTTAATCTACCTGGGGTTTGGCCTAGCAAATATATTAAACCAACACTCACAGATGTTGTTGAGGTCTTTGTTGCTAAGACCACCTAATATGACTCATATCTCCCAACATTCTCCAAGATATCTAAATACCCAGATATGGTAAAGTGATTGGAGAACAAGGCTGATTGTCCTAATGATGAAAAAGCTTGGGGATTTGAGAAGGTTAGATATACATGATATGATTTGAAGGAGTGGTTGAGCAAAAAGGAGAAGAAGGGAAAGGGGAAGAAGAAGGTAACATCCAAAAAAAGTGTAAGTAATTTGTGGGAAGGGAGCTGATTTTTTAGTCTTTCCTTGCTCTGTTAGTCTGTGTTCTCTGCTTTCTATGCTTTGGGGTCTGCCTACCCTTGGACACTGTACTATAGGTCTATGTTATCTGCTTTCTGTACTTTTGAGTATGCTGCCTGCTCTTGGACACTGTACTATCATGATCTGGGTCATTTTTATGTATATGGTCCTGCCTGTTGTCTCTGCATCACCCACAGAGCAACCATTTCCACAAATTTTATTCAAAGTCTTCAATGACTTCATTAAAACCAACTACAGCTCCAAGGTATCTCTACCCACAGTTTTGCTATTTTTGTTCACTATCACAAATAATCCAAATCTTCTAAGTTTGCATGCTAGGCAACAGAATCCACAATACCATGGTGAAAAAAAAATCCAAGCCACTGGTTGGATCAAGGCATTGGCAAGGGCACTCAGACTCAAGTTAGGCAATGATGCCAACACCTTTTAACTAAAGCAGAGAGAAAAAATGATTGGACAGAAGAACAAATTTATACCTGTCTTGCACTGAAGCTGGATATCTTGGCAAAAATTTTGAAACTCTATCCTGTCAAGAAAGAAAAATTCCAAGAAAAATTCCAACCTATATCCCATTCTGAAATCAAACCAATTCTTACTATTTGCCCAGATAGTGCTGTTTGTGAAGACATGAATTGTGCACCACAAGCATT
This sequence comes from Nidularia sp. FH-822889, assembly GCA_036937115.1. Lineage (NCBI taxonomy): Eukaryota > Fungi > Basidiomycota > Agaricomycetes > Agaricales > Nidulariaceae > Nidularia > Nidularia sp. FH-822889. The sequence goes on along the minus strand of JASFDF010000688.1, from coordinate 10,034 downwards.
GCATCAGATTTCTCCACCAAGAGATACAACAAAATTGACCCTAATCAAAGGCTATGAAATATTCAAAAATGTTTCACTTCTCACTGCGCAATGCAATGGATGCAACACTTTGTACTCAGCTGATCATAAATGCTTACAGCAAGAACAGAAAAGCAATAGGCAGATTTATCTGAATTCTGCATTATATCTGGAAGTGGGCCAAAGTCTATGTGTTGATCAAGTATTCTCAAATGCTGTTCTAAATGGAATGTATAGCTTTTATGCATCTGTTGCAACCTATACAGAGTACTTCAATAACAGCTTTGGGAAAATTGATTCAAATAGTTCTATTAAGATTGGTCAATGTCACATATGGCAGACCTTTGTCCAAGAATCTATTTGGACTATTGCTATATCATCAAATACTCATCTTGAATTAGATGATAGACTTTCAATTGATGAAGTTGCTAAAGAGGCATTTTCAATACTTGGTGAACAGGGAATAATATATGCAGCAGATGGACATACATGTTCTGAGTGTACACAGCCATACAAAAGTATCTCAGATATTGTTATCTCTTCTGATTCTGCAGCTGTACTTAGAATGGATGACAATAGCACAGTCTCTCCTTTGGAAGGAGAACAAGCCACATTAGCAGCTGAGAATACTGCTGAAAGCAGTGGTAGTAGAAATTCAAATAGTCAAAACTCCAATTCAATGGATATTGATCATGCACCTGTGAAGATGGTAGTTCTTGATGGAATTGTTATGGGCCCTCAACACTGTGCATTTGAGAGATACACAAATGATCTTTTAAATGCATGAGGAGGAGTATTCTGTAAAGAACATGATGCTAAATATGGAGGTAAATGCAGAATATGAGGTTGCATAGATATGAAGAAATCTGAAGCTCAAGCATGTAACTGACATCAGCAAGAATGGTTAAAACATGCACATAGCTGTAATTCTAAGACTTTATCTGGAGTCAAATGTATGCTGCAGAGGCCCAATGAAAGATTGCCTTGGCAGCCCAATACAGAACATAATGCTCAGCCTCATGATGAACCTGCACCAGATATACAGCAGAAAAATTATTTTAGTCCAGCATGATTCTACTGTGTTGAAACTATATGTGCACCATGTAGAGCTGTTCTTGCATGGACTAAGTTTGATAAGTCAGAATCTCCATCAAAAATCCTGGAGTTTCTCTCTTCAGTTTATCCAACTAAATAGTCTCAGCCAGACTACATCTGCATTGATAAAGCTTGCCTATTGCTAAGAACTAGTATTTCAGATGGAAGTTGGGATATCTGGAAAAGGACTACTTGATTCATTGTTGATAGTTACCACTATATTAACTACAAGACAAATGACATTCTCTGTTGCAAATGGTGCAATCCTGCTCCTTTGGATAGCTCTGCACTAAATCTTGTCATTGCAGCAGTGGATAAAAAAGGACAAATATATTATAAGCATGCTTTTAATACTCAAGTAAGAACTAAATTATTATCTATATAAAATTTACTTATTATTTTTTAAGTTGAATGCTTGGCTAGGTGGCTTTGACTCCATTCTTAAGTGGATGGTAGCAAGCAACTTTAACTATTTTTTACACACTATGCTATTCTATCACACAAGATATGTCTTGGAAAAGTAGATAGCAAAGACAGAGACAAAGACAGAGAAGAGTGATAAAGAAGAAGAAGTAAATGAGGAGAGTGATATAGATGGATGATACAAGAGTAGCAGGTTATTTTATGATTTTTCCTGGGCTTGCCTTATTTTTTTTTTCTATTTTTTCCTGATTTATCTCTCATTTACCCTATTTTTTCCACTTTTCTCAGCTATTTTGTTCAGATTTTACCTATTTTTTAAATTGATTTTTCATAATTTTTTTCTGATAACATGAGTTAAACATTAAATATTTGAGCCTTATTTAGATATATCAAGGTTGTATTTTTTTTTTCTGATTTTACCTAATTTGCATTGAATTTTCTATTATTTTTTCCATATTTTTCCATATTTTTGCTTTATTTTTTTTGATTATACATATTTCTGATTATGCTATTTTTTTATTTCTGATTTTTTGTGATTTTTTTGTGATTTTGTTGTGATTTTTTTAATGATTTTTGTGATTTTGTGATTTTTTTTGTGATTTTTTGACTTTTGTGATTTTTTACTCAAACATTAAGTCTTATAGCCTGAAAATTTAGATGATGTCTATAGAGTAGAGTGACAATAAAATTGTTTTGCTGCCCTACAGACTGGTCACTTCCTCTTAAGTTTGTTGAGGGCAAGTCTGAAATGAGATTGTATTTAAAAATGTGATACAAAATGCATAAGGTAAGATAAAATGATGTCTGATACTATGCTAGCTAGATACAGTGAATGGTCTTCCTTTTCACTTATCTAGCTATAACTCTTCAAGATGGTCTTCCTGTCTCTAGAGCTTGCAAGGTCACTTTGTTCTGAGTGTAGATAGGTCTCTTTTCAAATATAAATCTCTTAAATCTACAAGGGTGGTCTTCCTTCCCTGGTAGATGCTAATGGTCTCTCTAAGAACTAGATAGGGATGATCTTCCTTTTCCTCTTTAGTTCCTCAAAGCACAATGGTCTTCCTTCTGTCTTTGGGTGAAGACTCCAGGAGATGGTCTTCCTTTCTACTGAAATTGCACTTTTTACTAATTAAGCCACAAGGAATGGTCTTACTGTCCCTTAGACTCATTAAATCACTAACACAATTCTAGGACTTAGTTCTTGGCCTTGTTGTATGGTACTCAATTTGTCACTCTCTTAGATCTGGAGTTCTAGAAGCTGCAAACCCATGAGGCATCAAATGTGAGTGTATATTCCTTTGGGTGTGCAATGGCATGTACCCATGCTGTGAGCAGACTTGGAGTCCAATACCTCAATAAAATAAATTTTGGTGAAATAGGTAGGATGTCATACACATCTAGAAATGTCATAATATAATTTAGCTAGTCTAGAATTTATCTACAGAGTAGAGTGGTATTTAAGGGGTGTGGGAAAGGTGTAGTAGTGTGCAACTCCTTTGCATGCTTCTTGTGCACAGCACATTTTGACACACTTCTGCCATGTCTGCTATGCTGATTTTCTGATGTCTGCCTCTTATCTAGAACTTTCAGCTCAAACTTCTGAGACAGGCCTTTACACTAAGGAATCACCAAGCCAGTGGGAGTGGGATGGATTCCCACAGAATTTGCCTGAAAAGTGCTTTTGGCAGTCCTTAGCACACAAAAGCAGTTTCACAGCCAGATCAATGGAAGGTTATCAGTCTGCTCTCCTATTTTCTTGAGGGCAGGCTCTTAAAAGCTAATGCTACTGATAAAGTCCTACCAGCTTTTCAAGCCCTCCATAAAATCCTGCCATCTTTACATAGCCTCTTTCACATAGACATGGTATGCATACTAAGCAAGACTTTCAATTGTGATGATTAACTCAGAGATCTCAAGGAATGTATAGAGAAGCTAGCTTCAAATTAACATAAGAATAGCATGATATTATATAAATATAGTGTACATGAAGAAATATAAAGATTATGATGTTGAAATAACACCAGGAAGACAACTAAAACTGGTATTTGAGTGAAAAATGAGTTAAGAATTACAAGTATACAGGCTTATGTAAAATAAGTAGCTGTTATGTGCAGAATACAGGATATTAATGTAAATCAATAAGGAAAGCATATAGATACTACTTGTAACTGTCCAATATCAATCAGAATTCCAGTGGGAAGGCATCAAGCTCATTTTCAGCAAATGATGAGTCAAGATCTGACATGACAGACAGCATTTCTAGTGTGAAGTGGACTCCAAATTTATTGAATGTGAATTGTGATATGAATGACTACACTTATCATCTGCTGTGCCATATGCTTGCTTATCTGCTTTGGAGAACCTTATCTTTCCTTTTGATATCAACTCTGCCTGGATGACAATCATGATGATATTAGTTGTCTGTTCAGTTATGTCCCATTCTTGTCTTCTTCCTGTTGCTCTACATGACTCCTATCTATCTAAACCTTTGTTACTATGTCATCTCAACCTTTTAATTCTGCTTCAAACACTCAGGCTAATGAATCATTAAATCAACCAGGCAATACTGCTAAATTAAAGAAAAAAATACATTTATTAAGAAATAGATTAGCTGTCCATTACAGTTTCACTGATGCACTGCATGGTGGCAGGCATCTAACTGATTATAACTCTAAAATCATGCCCTTTCTGCTAGACTGGGAGAAGGGTGAATAATTAGAGGAAGGTGAGAAGTCCATAGTCTGTGGGCAAAAACATATCTAGGTTGTGACTGAATCTTTAGTCCATGTAACAAAAACTCCTGAGCAAGAAAGTGGCTTAGGTGCCATGACTGTCAAGTGTCATATCCTCTAGGGGTGCAAGGACAAACAGTAGATTTCTGGTTGATCCATGTACTTTACACTCCCCCCTGGATTCCTGGTACATTCCTACACCTACCAAATTTGTAGAGCACTTCTTAATCATATTGAATTAAAGTCAAGAATTTGATATAATTCATCAAAAAATGATTAGAAATCAAGAAAAATAAGAAAAATGTGGAAAAATCAGGAAAAATCAGGAAAAATCAGAAAAAGGCTGAAAAATCAGAAAAAGTTAGGATAAATATGGAAAATCATGTAAAACCAAGGACAATATATAAAAATATAGAAAGAAAAATCAGAAAAAATCAGAAAAAGTCAGGATAAATATAGAAAATCATGGAAAATATAGAAAAAAATAGGGAAAAATATGAAAAAATCAGAAAAAAAATGGATAAATATAGAAAATCATAGAAAATCACAGGTAATCAGAAAAACACTGAAAAAAAAATATAAAATAATATAAAATAATATAAAATTAGAAACAAATTAGAAAAAAATTAAACAAGGACAGGAAAAAGCTAAAAAATCAAGAAAAATCAATTAAAAAAATTAGAAAAAAGCAGAAGAAATTAAAAAAAAATCTAGACAAATAAGAAAAAAAATATCTAATCATAAATTAAGCTTCAAAGATTTATCATACTGTCTTGTATTAGTTCTTAGTCAAGTTAAGATATTATCACAATAGGATGCTCAACCTATGATCTAATTACTTATGGCTATAAGCTCAAACAATACTGGCTCAAAAAACATGAAATAAATTTTCATCATACAAAAGAAGTTCCTAAAACATCTACATAATATTGCTTATATAATTAAGCAATGTCACTATCTTCATCATCAACCTATTCTTCACTTTTTGTTGGTGTTATAGTTTATTTTTCCAGCACATACTTTGTATGATAGAAGAGCATTGTATGCAAAAACCAATTCAAGTTACTTGGAATCATTCTTTTTAGAATAGAGTTGAATCCCCCTAACCAAGCATTTGGTTGTTCACATGCCTAAATAAGAAATAATCTGAATAAAATATCTGAATATAATGTTATTATATCTGAGTATTAAAGGCATACTTATAAACAGTATCTCCTTTTCATTTACTGCTGCAACAACCAAGTTTGGTGCAAACCCATTTAATGGAGCAGGGTTATACTATTTATGACATAAAATGTCTGGCACTCAATGGTTGATGTAGTGATAGCTATCCACAATAAATCTTGTGGTCTTTCTCCCTATATCCCAGCTTCCACTAGCAACAACAGTTCAAAGCAATAGACAAGCTTTATCAATGCAAACATAATTAGGTCTAGATTCTTTAGTTGGGTATATTTTCTGCAAAAACTGTAAAATATTTGTTGGAGACTATGCTTTATCAAATTTTGTCCAAGCTATCACCACTCCACATGGAGCACATATTATTTCAACACAGTAAAACTGTGATGGGCTAAAATAATGTTTTTGCTGCATATCAGGTGCTGATTCAACATGAGGTTGTGTATTTGTGGTTGTCCTAGGCTGTCAGGGCATTCTTTCATTTGGTCTCTGAAGCATTCTTTTTACTCCTGACAGAGTCTTTGGATGAAATTTTTGGTAGTGTCTTTGCCACTCTCTCTGATGCTGTGTACAAGCTTATGTTCCAGTAGTTTTGATATTGGTATAGTTATGCATTCTACATGTATTTTTATATTGATCCTCATGATATTTGCAGAATACACCTCCTCTTGCATTTGCCAATTCTGAAATACAATTTTCAAAGGCACAATGTTGAGGGCCCATCACAATACCATCTAACATAACCATCTTTACAGGTGCATGATCAATGTTCATAGATAAATTTTTGCCATGCATTTGTACTGCATTCTCATTTTCAGTTCTCATTTCAGCATCACTAGCCAGAAATGGAGGTACAGCTTGATTATCATCTATTCCAAGAACTGCAGCAAGACCAGAACAGGCAATAATGTCAGATGTGCTTTTCTATTCCTGTGTACATTCTGAGCATACATGGCCATCTGCTGCTTTTATAATCCCTTCTTCTCCTAGAATTTCAAATTCCTTCTAAGTAACACTTTTGATTGAAAGTCCATCATCAATGTCAAAATTTGTATTTGTTGCAGCAGCAATGGTTTAAATAGATTCCTGAACAAAGGTTTGCTATATATGCCATCAGCCAATTTTAACATAATTATTAGAATCAAAAGTTCCAAAACTATTGTTCCAATATTCTGTATATGATGCAGCAGAGGCATGAAAGCTGTACATTCCATTTAAGACAGCTTTTGAGAACACTCGATCCACCCATAAGCTTTGACCTACTTTAAGATATGTTGCTGAATTGAGATAATGTCTTTGCTTTTTATTATTTTGGTCCAGAAAACTTTCATGATCAGCAGAATACAATGCATGACACTTTGGACATTGGCCAGTTAACACTGAGACATTTTTATATATGTCTGAGCCTTTTATCAATGTTACTTTGGTAATATCTTTAGGTGAAGTGCTTTGATGTAATGACCGAGGACTGCAGTTCATATCTTCACAGGTTACACTATCTGGACATATCATGTAAACAGGTTTGATCTGTTCATGTGATATTGCCTTCAACTTTCTGTGAAACTTTCCATTCTTCACAGGATACAGGTTTAAGATTTTGGCTAAAGCATTAAGCTTAATACAGATACAGTCATACAGCTGGTCTTCAGATTTATTTTCCAACCATTCTTTCTTTGACAAAAGAGTATTTGTTGTGTCTCTGTTCTCTAGCTGATGCCTTCATCCAACCAGTGACTTGTACTTTATTTTCTCCTGGTAACTGTGGATGCTACTGTCTTGTATGTACATCAAGAAGACTTGAATTATTTGTCATGGTAAATAAAACCAGCAAGACAGTAGATAGAGAGACCTTGAAGCTGAAGTTTTATTTGACAAATTCATTGAACACTTTGAATGTAATATCTGGAAAGCCTTGTTCATTGAGCAGTGCTGAAACACTAGGCAAATGTGTCCATAATAGTAGAGGACATAGCAAAGATTTATATGGAACAGCCAAAGACATAAGAACCAAGAGCAAAATCTATATTTGTGCTGCATAGTTTCCAAACAGAAATTAACAGATAGAAGAGAGCACAGTGATAGCAGACTATTGTAAAATCTAACTAGAGTGAGTCCAAAATCATCTGACTACAAACTACTTACACTTTTGACTTCTTCTTTTCATCATGCTTCTCCTTTTCAAGATCCTTGCCTTTTCCTTTAGCCTTCTTTGATTTATGCTTCTTCTCCCTGTCATTTATCAAGTCTTGTCACATTTCATTTCAAAAGGTGAATAGAGACTAGAGGTTGTAGATTATGATAGTACTACATCAGAAAATGTCAGAAATAAATGTTGGAAGAATTTCTGATTGTAATGCTAAAAGTAAGAACTATTGGCTTCAGCTTATGTGCTGCAACCTTCCAATTCTCATGGGTTCTAACTTAATGAAATGATCTACATGTCAGAAGATAATTACCAGTGCCAGAAGCATGTCAGAGATAAACAAGATTTGACAACTAGAGTCAAGTCTAGTGTCAAGAGCAAGATAAGACTAGTCAACATAAGTTAACTAGAAGGGTAGTTGGAAGAGGGTCAGAAGGTCAGAAGTGAATCAGAAAGACTTAGTAGTAACTGAGTCAGAGGACTAGAGGAGATCTTAGTCAATATTCAGATTGGAGACTATGGTACAGAAGAGCTACTTAAATACAAGTATATGATGGGTGGTGGGGGTGGTAATGTGAGGCTTTCACAGTTGTGGGGTGGCTTTCACATGGGTGGTGGGGGTCCTAGGGGTGGTGTCATGCAGCTTTCATGATCATGGGGCAGCTTTCAAGAGTGGTGGGACACTTCCAGTGGAGGTAGAGAAGCTTCTGGGCAGTGGTGACATGGGTGATGATGTGGCACTGGTGATAGAATTGCACTACCAAGTATATGCCCAGTAGTATGACCACTAATGCTAACAAAGATGTATGTGTGCAGACATGCATTAGGTAATGTGACGGGGGAAATGTATGAAGCATGTGATCTAATAGTACATAAATTATATACTCTATAGTATTATGATTGCTGCAATAGACTAATTGGATTAATGCTATATGTATTGTATTATAATTGTATCTATGAATAGGTTGTGGGTTCAATCCTCATTCAATGGAGTAATTTTCTATTATATATATAGTAAGAATAAGAATAATGGCTTATTCTGTGAACATTCCTGGTGGATTCTGGCAGAATATTCTGTGTATATTCTGTGTAAATTGCAGAATCAATATGGAATGGACCTGGAATGGACTAGGAATAATACTAGCATAAAATTGCTGTTTTATTCCTTTCCACTTCCCCCAGAAATTCCATGGAAATTCTGTGGATTCCACAGATTCCTCCCACATTTCTGCAGGAATGCAGGGGGGAGTGTAAAGACCTTGGCATTTATCAACCAGCACCCTCCAACTCACATTGGTGCCAAGCCACACCCTGCCAGTGAGAATTATACCAATTTATGGTCTCATTTATGACGTGTAATTGAATTGAATGAAATGTCAAATTTATTCATTGACCCAATACTTCTTGGATCAATGGAAACAAATGATTTGGCATCAGCATGTGATATCCTGTGGCCTCAGGCTCAGAACAATGCTGGTCCACCTCTTGCCAGGCACAATAACATTAATGCATCATATTCAGAAAATGATATTCCATTCAATCAAATATCAGATTCAATCTTAAATACCTCTTTTTTTGAATCAAATACGATCAACAACTTGGTATTGGCATCCCTGGTTTAGGACCCACCAAATGAAACTAATCCCAATCCATATCATGTAAGGCACAGCTATGCTGATCCATTGGCTCTTTCATTGACTATTGAACAGATTTTGCAAGATTTGAAAACTCACAGTCACAAGCTTTTTCAAGACAACCAGCAAATATTGCTGATAATCTTGCCCTTACAGAAACATATAAATATATGGTCCAAGATAAAACAAAACAAGTGCCCTGACAAAGAGGATAGATGATATTTTACCATAGACTTGGATACCAACAACAAAGCTTTTGCCAAGTTCAATTATGTTTTTACTCAGTACTGTTCTGTTTCATTATGATTTTTGTTTTTAAACCCAAAACCAATTAACTTTACATGACCTGATGTCAGTGCTGATGCTGATGCTGATGTCAATGACATGAACCACAAAATCATCATCCACTCTGTTGAACATGACAAGATGCTGGAGGCCTTCCTTTGGCATGCCCAAGCAATCCTCCAATCCACTGATGTGTGGAGGTCTTACACTCCCCCATATGTTCTAGGTGGAATCCATGGAAATTCCATTGAATCTCATCAACTTTTATTGCTGTGAGATAAGATATATAGATTAATTCTTTTGTTTGTTACTGTGGGAAATTTTTAAAAATAGAACATTGGGCTAAATTGTATCCACTGTCTGGGTGATGCCATATATGGCAAAATTATAGTGTGAAACTCTTTCCTCATTGAGAAAAATGCAAAATATTGATCAAAATATATAGTCCATTTTTAAAATAGCATTTAGCAAATATATAATGTGACAATATCATTTACTCTACAGCTATGCTAAAAATAGCTATCT
>JASFDF010000687.1:0-13225 GCA_036937115.1 Nidularia sp. FH-822889 | reverse complement strand
CAATACCCACTGTCTCTGGAGGCAATTCTGACACCATTGACACCTCAAATGAAGGTGGTTCCCAGGCAGAAGCTTGCACTCCTGGTGCTGTCAAATCAGAATCAGATGTGGAGACTGAGTGGAAATCTTGAACATACCATGACAGTTTAAAGGTTGAATTTGAAGAAGAGATTTCTGGTGATGAAGGCTTGGAGGTTGACAGTGTGGAAGAGTGGAATAATGAATGGGATGTTGATCTGGACCATGCAATACCAGGTCTTCAAGCAAGGCTCATCTTGATGGCAGTGGCACTCAGAGACAATCCTCATGATGAAAACTAGATACCAGCAAATTTGAGAGCTAAAAAGAAGCAACAGGAGAAGGCAAAAAAATGTGCATATGACTACTTACCTGTTCCTAATGAGTATGAGCTAAATCTTGAAAAGCCCAACTGGCTATGTATGCAAAAGGCTCAGATGTCAGAAGCAAGTCAAAGTGCACACAGGAATGTTATCATGAATTGATCAAACACCAAGGAAAGCTTGACATCTTCATCACCATTCATGAGCATGACCATCCATCTCAGTGCAAGCATCTGAGAACCAACTTGGACCAAGCTTCTTTCTGTATGAACACTAAGCAGGTTGAGCCTCCTGCTGTTGTTGTTTGCCATGAGTCACCTACCCCACCACCTCTTTCCTTTGATGATGAACCAATGCCCACAGTATATCAAATACAGACCCAGGAAGACAAGGACAAGGAGCCATGCACAGGTGATGAAGATTCAGAGGGTGGAAACCATGAAGTTTGTGGTGAAGGAGCCATGGACAAGGAGCCATGGGAGGAAGAACTTCAAGAGGCAGTTCATTTGAAGGCTAAAATCCATGGATGGAAGGAATTGCAAGATCAGCTTGAAAAGGATCTCAATAACAAGTACAAAACTTGCACTTTACCTTTGAGTAAAGTCCAGCAGCTGATCATTCTCTGCCTCTTTGCAAACTTGATGGTGAAGGGGTATCAGCAAATTCCAGCCAGCCTTGAGATTGCAAATCAGTGGCATAAAGCAGAGGGTCCAAGCCCCCACTTTGCATATCACATTCAGGCTCTTGCACACCATTATGAAAATTTTGAGCAGCTTCTGATTGAACACTGTGGGGGAAGCAAGAATGCAAAGTCATTATTAAATGATGAGGTTGTTCAAACTGCTGCATGCACCTGGCTTATAGAACAACACAATGGCTCAGTCACTCCCATACTATTTGCTCATGCTCCAAATGAAATACTCCTTCCATCAGTCAACATCAGTCTGAAACAACCACTTTGCAAATGAACTGCTCATAGATGGCTTGTAAAGCTTGGCTGGATCTGTGCTGTTATTTTTAAAGGGGTTTACATGGACAGCCATGAGCAAGAAGATGTTGTGAAGTACTGTAACAAGGATTTCCTACCAAAGATGAAAGAGTTTGAGAGGTGAATTGTATATAGCCTTAGATCATAGCTTTGTGTATCCATAGTGTTTAACAATGTGTGGCACCAGTTATCACAGGCACAGTTCAATTAGGTCTTGTATACTTCTGCAGCCTGAGAATTTGGTCTCAAGTACTGAAGTATACATGATTCTCACCCCATCTACAGCCTTCATGGTGGGGATTAAGAGATGATATAAGTTCTTGTTCCTTAGAACTTCTTTACATTCCCACTCCATCTAGTTGACAAGCTCCATGATAATTGTGGTTTTAATCCCTTTTAGCATAAATGAATGTCAGCTATGAGTCTAAGCTGAAAGATGAATGCTAAAGGTGTTAAACAGGATACCTACCCACTTAAGCACATGCCAATGCATGCTGCACCCAAATATTTGGCAGGGTGTACACACTTTGCCATGCCTGCTTTCTTATGTCCATCCAAAGGCCAGTGGCAGATAATTTAAAAGTGCCTCCCGTGTTGGCTCATAACACCTAAAACAGTAGCAAATACTACATACTGAGAATCAACTCATTTTGAAGTAGCAGCAAGGAATTAATGGGCCAGTGGGTGCTGTTACAACACTAAAATCATATTTTGTGGGCTCTGTATCTTAAGAATCTGCCTATCAATTTCTGTCATTCAAAATACATGTTCTTATTATTATTTGGAACTATTCCCTCGAATATTTTCAGTTTTTTTTGACATCTCATTAGGGACATGAAAATCATACTTTTTGGCATTCTCTATCTCTGAGATGTAGATTTCAACATTTTGTAGTTTTTAATACATGAACCTCAACATAAGAGGCTACACTACAGGTATCAAGTTACAGAATGAGATTTAAGTGAGTAATTGCTGAGATTCATGTCTGTGAACCCTTGTGCAATACTTTTGATATCTGCTGTATGTGCATCTATCTTTGTCAATCAACATTGCTTTCTCCCACCCTTACAATATTCTATCCTGATCTTCAAAAATATGTAAGGAAACTTGAAAGATAATGATGTATAGTTTGCTTATTTCAGCCACATGTAGACCCCCTTAGATCTCTTTCTGTATTTACATCTACTGCATCCTTTGAGCAATTTTAACCCTTGAGCAGTAATATCTCAGGTATTTCTAACTTGATTTTTCTGAACTAAATTTCAAGCTGAGCTATCAAATTAAGACTCCTTTAGTCCAGAATATCTAAGCTCAGTCTTTTGTGCACAACCTCTGGTGCACAATTTAGTATATTTTATGCAAAATCATCATGAGTGAGTTATGTTCATGAATAAAATAGCTAAACTTGCAAGTATATTCCCTGACAACAATATATAACAGGGATATATCATACTTGAATTCAGCACATTTGGACTGTGAGATAAAATTCTATTCATTTTATCATTAATAATTGCCTAGAAGCTTGCATGCAGCATGGGAAAAGAATGGCAGTAGTGGCAGGGATAGCTGGCATCCAAAAAGAAAGTTATGTTCATATTTATGTAGTCAACAGGCAGAGTATACAAATATGTAGTCAAATGCTTCAGATGTAATATGGCAAAAGAAATGCAGGATATTTATTCTGAATACTCAGAATGTACAAGAATAAAGTTACTGAGAGATCAGATAAGATAAGCTGTTTCTTTCTTTTCTTTTTTCTCTTTCCTTTTTGGGATGTGGATTGGATTCCCTTTTCAGCCTCCACAGACACCATCACCGGGCCGTCAGCCCTACTTAGGTTCTCTGTAAGTATCGATCTCTTGCACAATGAGAGGGTTTAGGAGCTAACTTAACGCCCCCAGTGTGAAGTTTTAATCCGAAGATCACAGGAATCTGAAAGCTTGCCCAGCGTCCACAAAATCGAATGTAAATGTACAATGTCGATGAGTCAATCTGCATAATAAGTGCGTATACACGATAGTAATACTCCACTATAATCTGGATCCTAGTTGCAACCGAAATTACACCGGGAATGCGAGCCAGAGCTGCTTATACCTTTGGTTCCAATTCCTCGGATTTACCAGCAGTATCTTGTATTACCCAATTCTCGTCCACGTAGTCGTGTAAAGGTATGTCCTTCATTAAGAGGGATATTATGAATCCTAATCCACCCCCGGCAGCCATCGTGATCCACAGAGGACGAAGGCTCTGTCCAAAGGCATCTTGAACTTGACTCTTTAGTGGCTGTTGGAGATTGCGAATCTCCGGGATGGTGGAGTAAACCAAATCGACCCCACCAGGAAATAGGGATGAAAACTCTATTGGAAGCTTTTTTGCCAATTGGTTGTTTAAAATAGCACTCCCAATAGCAATGCCAAACGCCTTAAAAAGATATTAGTATTTATAAAATCCTTTATAAAATCATATGTTAGAATTCACCTGTGCAAGCGCACGAAGGAAGGCAAACAATGCTAGTGCGTGTGCATTTTCAGAAACGGGAATCGGGGATAACACGGGGAAATAAGTTGCAGCTAGATGAATAATTGAGCAATGAAAATCATTTAGAATGTTATCAACGTACAAAACATGATTGCCGTTCCAACTGTGGTTATAACTTCATATGCGATAGCTTTTGCAACTGGAGTCAAGGCACCAAGAGTTGAAATCAGGCTAGCTCCAACAATATACATGACCCAGCCAACCCAGAGTTGCGGGCGATATATCTTAAAAATTGTCACGCTGACCCCGCATATGACCATGCATGGACTAAAATTGAGCTGGATTGAGTTGTTACATCTGGGTGAAGTTACCAAATAGCTTACCCCAAAACCAAGGCATAGCCAAAAATGTCGATGCTAGATCGGATGGGAGTCGCATCCTTGCATGCTTGGAAATACACAGGCAGATAATCTGACAGGGTTATTGGATACAGTTGTATTCAAAAGTAAGTACTTACAGATCCATACAATTGCGAACAACGAATTTAGAAAGACTTGCATGTACCTGGAATTTTGGATATTTTCAGCCCAGATAGACCTCAGAAGCATATGTAAACGAACCCTGAAATGCTTGTGCGATTTCCCAGTAGCAATCTCGGAATCTGTAAAATGAAGGAAGATGAAGTATAGATATATAGATATATATGCCGAATTCATGCACCATAGGATGAGAGGCAAAACGCATTTCATATACAAGCCAGGCGGCCAAACCAACGAGTCCGAGGACGAGAGAAACGATGATCTGAGGAGAGTTCCATTGAAATCGGACACCGCCCCATGTCAATCCAATAATCAGTGAGGTAGTACTGGCTATGACCAGACAATTGCCGCTAGTGACAATAGGATGTCAGTGAATGAATTTAAAGAAAGTACATAATGCTGACGCCCAGTCCATAGCTTCGAATTTTCTTCTCAGTGTCATGGAAGGTGTAGGCAATTTCATGAATAAAACCACAAGCACTATCGCAAGACCACATATGGGTATGTTGAGGTCTGGAAAGGATAAGACAATGAAAACGCAAAAACTTTCGAATACCTACAAAATAACCATCTCCAGACCCCATGTTCAGCCAAGGTGCCTCCTACGAGAGGACCAATAGCGACAGCGACTCCCCATGTCCTAGTTAATTGAAATTATCTTATTTATTAATCCCCAGGACACAAATTTTCAACTTACAAACCAATAATACCATTGTAAGTACCTCGCTCCCGCAAAGGGACCTGCAAAAACAATGTGAATTCGGCCGATGCACCTTTAAATTTGAATAAATATACCATATCACTGACGACAATTGAAGAAAGTGATATTAGTGCTCCACCACCGACACCTTGGACAGCTGCAGATATATGAACGTGTTGATGATAAATTCATATAATTAAAAGCCTACTTCGCGCAGCAATCAGCCAGTTCATGCTTGTGGCGGCTCCGCAAAGTGCACTTCCCAAAGTGAAGATGAGGAGTGCGACGATAAATGTATATTTACGACCAAAAATCTATCAGAATCAAATTATTAGTGATCAATGACGAATTGAAATTTAATTGTAAACACTCTCACTTGTGCTGCCCCTCCACTCATAGGAAGAAATGCTGTAGAAGAGAGCTGACGATATCTTCATCACTTAGTCCAAACAAATACGACGGGCCAATACACTCACGCAATACGCCATCCCAACCCATGCGAATTCTTCGCCATGAAGCTCGTTTACAATTACCGGGAGTGCATTTGAGACTGAAGTCTATAACAGATTTTTATTGGAATGGAAGAAGAATACTACACTGGACTGACCAACTCCAGAGCACTCAGGAACAGACAACAACTGATTGTGAGGAAAATAAGCCAGAAATTTAAACCTTTTGTCTTGGTGATCTTTGGGCTCCCTTGGAGGGTCATGGTTTCAATATCGGAGGTAGACATTTTTCACAAGTCTACGTGGGGCAGAAGATGTCAGGGAATGGGAGGCAGAACGCAGCCTTATCATGATAAGACGAAGCGCAAATATTAAAAGTATAGAGCTGTGTGGTCTCGATTACCTGAACTGGCCTGTGGTCAATAGCTGAAATCCCGAAATCTGAAGATGCAGCATTTGTGCCAAATATGAAGACCCGCATTAATGGTTCTCGACAGCTGTGCAGTCAGCATGTCTTCTCCGACATGCAAGGGGAAGTAGCACTCTGCATTTGATTGATTCGGTCATTGTAAGTGAAGAATACTTTGTGAGTTGATATCATGAGTAAATCGTGAAATATCTCATTATCTAAATGATTCCTTCATTCTTAGCTAGTGCTTAGCTAAGTATATTGCTAGAGATACTGCAAATCGCATTTCCAAAACAATTGTACTGAGGCAAAAATCTGCAGAAAAGGTTGATTTTATCTGTGATCGACTACTAAACTACAGAGGATATCTCTGCAGAAACACCCACGCGACTTCGAACAGCTTCTGATAGAACATGCCCGTATCACTGGATGCCTAACAGAGCATTGCATATTGCTCTTTTCCTCATATCGCGCGGCTACTAAACATGCGCCGAATATCCTTCGTCAGGATAAAAATGATACGAACGTGCACGAAGCACTTCCTCACAGATCAATACCAACTACAGATGTAAACTACAGAGAATATGTGTATCTTCACGAACACCCACGCAACTTCGAACATCTTCTTACAGAGAACACGATCGTGTCATTTGGATGCCTAATAGAGCGTTGCACATTGTCATTATCCTTGTATCACCGCACGGCTACTAAACATGCGCCGAATATTCTTCGTCAGGATAAAAATGGTACGTACGTGCACGAAGCACTTCCTCGCAGATCAATACTAACTGCAGATGTAAATTACAGAGAATATATGTATCTTCACGAACACCCACGCAACTTCGAGCATCTTCTTACAGAGAACACGATTGTGTCATTTGGATGCCTAATAGAGCGTTGCACATTGTCCTTATCCTTGTATCACCGCACGGCTACTAAACATGCGCCGAAAATTCTTTGCCAAGATAAAAATAGTCACGAAGCACTTACGTAGATCAATATTACAGCCGTTTTCATAACAATAGGCCCTTTCGAATTTCCTGTGTTTGCATCAACTATGGACTCAATCTCACTTCCATCACAAGCCGACACGTGCCGTCTAGCGAACAGTCAGTATTGAAGCTACCGACAGCAGGCCCCTTAGCTTCTATCGCTGTCGGGACCTAAATGTCGATGTTAAACAGGAGGATTTCAAAGGGGCCTATCGTTATAAAAACGGCTGTAATTGCAGATGCAGACTACAGAGGATATATATATCTTCACAAACACTACGCAACTTCAAATATTTTCTGAAAGAAACATGCCCATGTCATTTGGATGCTAACAGATCATTGCACATTGGTCTTGTCCTCATATCGCCGCGCGGCTACTAAACATGCGCCGAATATCCTCATTCAAGATAAAAATAGTACGTACGTGTTCAGAATTACTCATGGAACGTCGCACAGAGTCCACGAATGTCAACTGACTCACATCTTCAACCTGTTCAACAGAACACCATACATTTTTTCTCACCCTTGTATCACCGCACGGCTATTAAGAATGCTCCGAACTATCTACAAGCATCGGTATATCCAACTGATTGAAGCAGTATCCTAGGGCCTGTACATCTTCCGCGGCGATATACTTTATATGGATATATCTAACATATTACACGATGAAACCAACTCCTGCATAGAATCTGATGTTTTAAATTCTGGTTTTAAATTTCTCATCTAACATATAAATGCGGGTACAGTGCATCTGCATCTGGCGCATCATTCCCCACCAGGGACTGTTCCTGAGTAATGATATCGGACAATGTACGGGGACCTACATCTCGTATGATTCCTTGTCTGTTCTCTTTTTTCGAACAGGCTTTCTACATCTAAAACATAAAGCCTGAACTCTGAACGGCCTTGAGCATAGCAACATCTTTAAGCCGCATCAGTATTGAACACTCCCATAAGTTCGTCTCCGAGAACTGCCTCAAAGTTATTTCAATGATTATTCTTGAAGTCGTGCCTGATTATAACAACTTCTACTTTCCGATATACGTTTGTCCTACATTTGTCCTCCGGAAGCGGCTTTCAACTTTATAACCCTATTCTAAGCGAGAACACGCTCGCGATCGAGAAAGTCGTCCTGCTCAAGCTTCGGAGGATAATCGGGACATGCAGCTTCTCGCCTCCCTCGCAACTGCGCAATGCGTATAACTACTAGACCAGACAAACATTCAACAAAGAAATTACTGTTAATAGCTCACCTTATCATCTACAGTCGTGGACAAGCAAAGTCGACAACTCGCTTATCGGTAGATCGGCATGGATTGTTACCAATATTTTTGCAAGAGTGAACTCAGAAAGTCAAATACGCCGAAAAATGCATCTCCGAAGTTTTACCCACGTGTTTTAGGGCCGCCAAATTTTTGACTAATTTGACGTGCTCTTCTAGGTGTTGAGGACAGCCTCATGGCACTGCGTGAGACGGTACGACGGCCTTCCTGCTTACGAACTGCCCAAGCCACCACTTTTCCGGTCAGCTGAGATGGACAATTGTGCTTGTGAATGGTAATGAAGCCATCAAGCTTTCCTTGGTGTTTGATTATATAATTCATTATAACACTCCTGTGTGTGCTTTGACTTGCTTCTGCCATCTGGGCCTTTTGCATATGTAGCTGGTCAAGATTTTAGTGCATTCTTGTACACACATTCTTTTGCCTTCTACTGTTGCTTCTTCTTAGCTCTCAAATTTGCTGATATCCAGTTTCATCATGGGGATCATCTCTGAGTGCCACTGCCATCAAGGTGAACCTTGCCTCAAAACCTAGTGTTACACAACCCAGATTAATGTTCCATTCATTATTCCACTCCTCCCACATTTTCATCCTCTGAGCCTTCATCACCAGAAAGCTTCTCTTCAAAGTTAACTTTTAGGCTGTCAAGGCATGTTCCAGATTTCTATTCAGTCTCCTCATCTAATTCTGATTCAACCCTGGAGCAGTGTCAGAATTACTTGCAGAGACAGTGGATATTAGGTTTTGGTTATGCAGCCCAGAGATGTTGCACGTATGTCAGGTATCAGAGCTTATTAGCATCAATATTTTAATTATTTTTTAAAATACAGTTCCTGCTATAGTTCAGACTAAATTTTGATTGCCACAGAACAGGTGCAATGAAAGGAGTCATTTGCCGCTTTTTCCATGATTTTAACTTCTTTTTTTTTTTTGTATGAACACCAAATTTTTGGGCTTCTGATACCAAAATGTATTTTTATGGAAATCCTTTCGTTGAAACTTGTTCTGATGGTCCTAAATTTAATGATTCTATGCTAAAATACCATATCTGACACTTTTCCGTGCCCACAAAACTCGGTTCCTGAAATTATCGACTTTGCTTCTCTACAACTGTATGTTTTGTTAAGGACTTAGATTGATTCACTTTGATTCGTGCATGACAGTAATGTTCTCACCGGTACTATTTGCATCATCATCTTTTACCCATCGACGAAAAGTGCAGTGCACAGGATTAGAAGAAAATATCAGGGCGGCGATGAACAGATCGTGTTTACCGTCTGATATCATCGCGGTAAAATTTTAGCTCACCGTTCGATAACACTGTGCACTGTAGCGTTTTATAACACTGACCAACACTGACACTTCAACGATTGATATCACTGGGAGCGCTTTATAACACTGACGCTCCAATCATAGCTATTCTCCTATTCTTCATGGCTAGCATCGATCCACTCTCTAGCCTTCGAGTTTCAGCAATATTTCTGGCTGCCCAGTTCGGAGTATTGCTATTCCAGACTTATTCATATTATAGGAATTGTTCGCAAGATCACAGAAATATCAAAGTGACGGTATGTATACTCCAACGACAGTGTTAACTGTGTAATACGCCTTATGCTAAACTTCTTCATCCTTAGATCGGTCTGCTGTGGTATGTAGACCATCTAGTAGGAAAACAACGAGGACGGCTGACAATCAAATGCCTACCAGGATAGCTACATTTGCATTCGTAGTTTTAGCGCAATGGGGGTTCTATGTACTGAACACTACCGAGGCTTCTGATTCCATGGGACTTATGCTTACGATTATACCCGCTGGAATGGTATCTTGTGGAATTATGGGGCCAATTATTCACTGCGCGGTCCATGTAAGCCATTATAATTCTTCCGATAATTCCAGTAACTAACTGCGGTTTGACGGCTATACTTCTGGCAGATGATCTATGCTCTGAGGATATATCACTTAGGAAGTAGCGTTCTGATAACCATGTTTTGCATAATTGGGGCTACCTATGACTTAGGATGTGTTATTGCATGGGCGGCATCGATCGCTGGAAAGACTGTGCAAGACGTCGCTAATATAGATAATATGAAGAAATGGTTGCTACTATCCGCTTGGGCAACTAGCACTGCGGTTGATGTCACCATAACTACATCGCTGTGTTATTTCTTATGGAGGAAAAGGTCTCTTGGTTTAAAAAGGTCGGTTCTCTTAATATTACACGAGTTACTAACTACAAGTTGCTCAACAACTTCGAATGCATCATTACCAGGACCACGATTATGATTGACCGAGTCATTTTGTGGACTATTCGTGAGCAATACGTTAAATTTTTCCTTCCCTTCTGAAATCAGGACTTTTCACAGAAACCGGCTTATTAACAAGGTGAACAGGCTTACAGAATAGGAAAAAAAAATTGAATATCTAAGCCTTTTGGAAAGCCTCCTGGCTATTTTTGCGCTTTTAACAGTGGGTCACCTTTTTGTAGCATGATTTGCCCTATAAAATTGAAACGTTCCCTCCTCAGTTCGTCATCAATAGCAATAACTGTAATGAGTGTTTGTAAAATCAGCTAAACATCATACTGACGCTCCCATTTCTGATTAGTCTTGTGGATGGGACTCTATAGTATTCAAACGCTGTGTAAGACTGATCTATCCGGAAAAAACATACTTCACTAATATTACATTGGGATGTTATATTTACTTCACAGCATATCCTATCGCATTAATTTCCGGGTAAGCACTATGCCCTTTGCGGGGAGTATTGATCATGCTTCATTTGTGTTCTTAGATTGAACGGAAGAGTTGTGCTTCAAGATCCGGGAATACAATTGCCGACAATCCAAATCGAAGTACAGAAGACCTCTGTGGCAAGGATTGACACTACCGTGGACGAAAATATTCTAGACAGTCGTTCGGAGCGAGACAAGGTTCGTTCCTGTTGATAAAAACATTATGATTATATAAGGACTCAGCTGTCCTGCCAAGACTTTCTTTCGTCATGATATGAAGGCAGATGGTGAAGTCACTGCCTAAGAATGGTATATGTTAACAAACATGATAGCAAAAAGGTTCATTTTTTTAATGTTTATTATTGAGGGAAAAGAAGGGAAATATACAATTTTGATTATTTAAACCACAGGTTGTTTTTATGTGTAGGTAGAATGAGGTTGTCATATTTTACTTCATTGTCTGCAGTATACTCATAGGTTGGTATGCACTTGGGAATTTCTCACATAAGATGATGTAGAGAGGCTCAGGTTTGTAGTCACATTGGAGAGCAGAGAGCTAGGAATCCTATATTCAAATACAAAGGGCATGAGGACAGAATGTTTTCTTGCTACAGCTGCTCAAAGCTCTGTTGGGATGCCAGATCTCAGGCATCTGAATTCCAAACAACCTTCATGTTCAATTGGAATGTGTTGCACTGCAATACTCTATTTGAGAGAACATTGCAACTTGAGCCAATAACTGAGAAATCTGATGTTATGAATTGTTAAGGGAGAGTGAAAGTTTAAGAATTGAACATAAATAGTGTGTAATAAAATAAATGGATTTTTACCTGGCTATTGTATGACTATCACTGGACTTTAATATGACATCTAGA
This sequence comes from Nidularia sp. FH-822889, assembly GCA_036937115.1. Taxonomy (NCBI): domain Eukaryota; kingdom Fungi; phylum Basidiomycota; class Agaricomycetes; order Agaricales; family Nidulariaceae; genus Nidularia; species Nidularia sp. FH-822889. The sequence goes on along the minus strand of JASFDF010000687.1, from coordinate 1,440 downwards.
GGATGGTTTTTGTTCCATTACTGCCCAGTTGACTGCCATTCACCAGACTAATCACAAGACTAAAGTCTAACTTTGGGTGTCAAAAAATGTGACAACCTGACAGAAAATGGTCAGGTGTAGAAACACTAGACTGTTGCCAGACATTTACTAGAACTTTCAATTTTACTGAGCATCAGCAGGCACCTGTGACTGAAGCAACCAAGAGCTTTGCCTCATAAGTCGAGGTATAAGGATTTGGAATGCAAGGACAGGATATGCAGTGTACCAGCTGCGATGCCCGCAGCTACGGCCCTCTCCCGAGTCCCCTCATCGGGGTGCACCAAAGTTTAACTGATGAGCAACACTCAGGCCCTCCACTCTGCGTGTACTTTTCAGAATGAGAACAGGGGTCCAATGCTTGGGAAGGCGTCTGCAAACGGGACGGATCCATCAGTCATGCGACACTGCTTATTCTCCTTCTCCCTCTTCTCTTCCTCCAACGTGACTGGTACTATCATCTCCTCCACCAGGCAGCCTCACAGGGATTAAGTATAGAGATAACCCCCAGATGCATCACGCACCACTTTGGACTCGAACTGTTCACATGCAGGGTACAGCCGGAGCCTGGTGGCGGAGAGGAATCGGGGGCACTGGGCACAATTTCATCTTCTACTTTCCAAACAATGCGTCTCGACATCGTGGATCCCCTCATAAACCACCTGATCATCCTGCCCGCCCTCCTACCCCTCTTGCTCGCCTTCTGTCCCTTCTGCTCGCTCTTATGCCTGCCCTCTTGCTCCTGGTACTCAATCTCCTGCTCATCCCCCTTCCGCATCGAGAACCTCACATATCGAATCCACACCCGGGAGCGCAGAGCACGCCGCCGAGCAGCAGAGCTGACGATCCAATCCGGCGTGGGCATGGGAACCGCAGGATACAACCACAGTGGGAAACAGGGTCCCGACAGCTGCTGGAGCAGCGGCTTATTGGAATAAACAGCGAAGGGATCTCGGGCGAGCATGAAGTGCAAGATGACTGGGTCGCATGTGTGTATGCGTAGGACGAGTGGATTCTGAACGCCCTTTCCTCTTCTCGTCTGTCCTTCTCGTAGCTTTTCTGATCTTTCATTGCATACTTCGTCCCCATGCGTTCACGTCACAGGACTCCTGGATCCAACCAGCCTGCCAATGGTTAGGCACACCCGGAGCTTCAAGCGCATCCTGATGTCTGGGGTCTGCACATAAAGGAGCGACACTGGGCACACTGTGCGCACTCGGATGGGGATGCATGTTACCAGCGAGAAAGCGGTGGCATGGCTTTGATGGAGCTGGCAGGCGGGTGGCGCGTGCAGGCATACAGTAATGGATATAGCTGGATGAACGAGCTGTTAGAAACGGACATTGTAGATAGTCAGTTAGATACGTATATACAGACTCATTCATTCCTTACGTAATTTAAACT
>JASFDF010000686.1:0-13230 GCA_036937115.1 Nidularia sp. FH-822889 | reverse complement strand
AAGGATTGAGCACTGTTCATAAATTTGAAGAAGGTCACGTTGAACAGTATTTGGGCTAGGAATTTTTGTTCCTGGACAAAGCATCTGCACCTCACGTATGTAGTCCTCATCTGTGACAAAATTAATTGAACAAGCACTCTTGGCACAGCAGAGAGCAATGAGGGTACAGTGGCTGTGTTCAGAGTAAGGAATTGCAGATGAAGTGAATTTATTAAGATCAATTCCCTGCTTTTGCAAGCATGTAGTAACATCCTTCTGCAGATTTGTTGCACCATCACCAGTTTTAGCACTTAAGCGCATATAAACAATAGCATGGTGTTGTGGATGGGTCTGACAGGTGAAAACATAGGACAAGGATTTGGGGTCTCTATGAGAGTTGTAGTTCCAGTGTAATGTAACATGATAGTGGTTGTAGACATCAGAATGCCAGGAAGATAAAGCAGTGTCTTCATAAAATGAAAATTTGCAGTTGATTTATTAAATTTATATACTCACCAAGAATATCCCTGTCTGACATATCCCAGACCTCAAGATCAGACTGGCAGTTAATGGTGGGAGCATTGTGTTGTTTTTTATTGGGTGAGAGAATAACTGGAACCACCTTTTTCTTTTGTGCATTAGGACCTGTATTTGGATTATCTGAATCTGAGCCAATTAAACTACCAGCAGGTTCTTCAAACTCCTCTCCAGATGAATGTTCAGTACTGAATAACTGGTGAGACTTTACAGGAGTTATTGGTGGAGCAGGCTGGATAGGCAATGGCAGAGCAGGTTGAGCAGGAAATATGCTCTTACTTGTGCCCTTGCTTGTACCTGCAGGAGCATGGGACTTCTGGCCTTTCGGAGGCATGATGGGAGCACAGAGAGAGGGGCAAGGAAGTCTGGGGAGGCTTGCTGTGAGATCTGTCTGAAATCACACCAAACAATGACACAAATACAGCAGCTATTCATAAATTGACATCTGAGTCCGAATATCTATCTAAAAATATCCAAATACCCACGGGACCTGTGGTTTTACTATAAATATCCATGGGTCTAACCATTTGCAACCAGTATAAACAGTCTGTGGATAGAACCGGACTTAGCCGATCCATGACAGTCCCTACATTTAATTGCTAAAAAGCACTAAGTATCATGTAAAATCACTTACAGAGTCACCTGGCACACTCACTCATTCAATGACTGAGCAGGATGTGCAAGTCAATAGTATCTACTTATTTGTTATGACTCATTTCAATTAGCCTGCATGTGTGTTGAAATATACAAAATTTGCATTTAATCCCTAGAAAATGCTGAATATCACTTACATTATCATGCACACTCACTTGTTCGACAACTGAGTGAGATGTGCAAGTCGTTAGTATCTACAGATTTTTCATTGTTCATTTTGATTAGCTTGCATATGTTGAGCTGTACAAAGTTTGCATTTAAACACTACATAAAGCTAAATATCCCATTAATTCACTTACAGTGTCATCTGGCGCACTCGTTCGACGACCGAGTGTGATGTGCAAGTCACTAATATCTACCTATTTTTCATGGCTCATTTTGGTTAGTCTGCATAGTGCATTTAATCACTACAATTCGCTGAATATCACCTACAATCCCCCTGCACACTCGTTTGTTCAATGACCGAGTGGAATGTGCAAGTCATTTGTATCTACTAATTTGTTGTGACTCATTTTTATTTGCTTGTATGTGTGTTGATATATAAAAGTTTTGCATTTAATCACCAAAAAATACTGAATATCACATGGATTCACATATGTATAGAATCACTTGGTGCACTTGTTCAACAACTGAGTGGGATGTGAAAATTATTGATATCTAGCTATTTGTCATGGCTCTTTTTGGTTAGTCTGCATGTGTGTTGAGCTATACAAAATTCACATTTAATCACTACAAAATATTGAATATCACTTAAATTCACCTAGAGCCACCCTGCACACTCACTCATGCGATGACTGAGTGTGATATGCAAGTCATTGGTATCTACCCATTTGTCATAACTCATTTTGAGTCGCTTGTATGTGTGTTGACATATACAAAATTTACATTTAGCCAGTACAAAATGCTGAATATCATGTAAATTCACTTATGGGGTCACCTAGTGCACTCATTCGACAACCGAGTGAGATGTGCAAGTCATTGATATCTATACATTTATCATGACTCATTTTGATTAGTTTACATGTGTGTTGAGCTACACAAAACTCGCATTTAATCACTATAAAATGCTGAATATCATGTAAATTCACTTACATCAGGAAATACCCAAATTGAGAATCTCTATATATCTTATCTGATAATCTGGGCCTGGCTTCCCAGATAAGAACAATAAGGAAGAATGGAAGTCCTACATTTCAGCCATAGTTTTGAGAAAGGCCAGGACTTGAACTATCTTCTGTCATTCAATAATTCTATAAAGTTACAAAAAAATATTGCATGAAATACAACAGGAGTGCTGAAATACAGAATCAAGTACAATGTACAGTCAATTTGAGGACCCCAATTGCAAGTATAGTACAAGTTCTGGTGTGATTCCACCTAGGTGATTCCTAAGTCACAACATCTACTCACCTGCGATGCACTTGCATCAAGGTCCACCTGCAGCTTTACCCACCCTAATGCATACTGCTTGTACTTCAGCTTCGACTGGCTGTCGGTGTCGATCTGAATTGCTTTGATGGCGGTATCGATCCGCGTCCAAAAGTTGTAGACCTGCATGAAGTAGTGCAGCACGTTCGGAAGGCTTTCCCGGAGTATCATCGCCCTTTGCAGGTTATCATACACGATGGTGCGCTCCGTGAAGAGTTGGGACTGGATGTTTTGGAGGCGGATTAATTCGTTGGTGTGCTTTGGTTCCCGTTGTGGTGATATTTAAAATTCAGCTTTACAAAAGAAAAGTTAAGACGTACCATCACCCCTGTTGTCTTCAACTATGGCCGTTGTCACACCCACACAGCAAATACATGGTATGAGTATAGGACATAAAATGGCCGCGATGCAGCTCCCCACCCCCAATCCTACAAGAGCATTATTTCAGCTTTGATATGCCGACTGCGTACTGTTTTGCTCTTGCACATGCCGCTCCTCCGCGGCAATTTGCTCTTGCACTATGGCCCGCTGGCATGCCTCAACTTGACTCGCTAGAGTCTCTGTATTGCCTGTTATCTGACCGTTAATCGGGAGCGTTGATTAGCCTGGATAACACGAGGGTGGTAATAGTAAGATCAATGCACTGTGCTAATTTCCGAGTTGATGCTACGGAGTTCTTCGAGCACTAACCTCACGTTCTCCTTCACCTGTTCTACGGCCTGGTGTAGCTCTGTCACAACCTTCATCAGCGCTTCTTTGTCGAGTTCTTGAATACATTCGAGAAAGTCCTGCGTTTTCTTTGCCGTCCACGCACTCACGTGGAGCATTGTCGCGCTCTGTCACGTGCATTCATCAAATCGCCGCAATTGGTGCTGGAGCTGGTGCAAGATACCCTGCAGAGCCGGCAAGTTATTCGACTCCATATCGTATGAAATATAGCTTAGATTAAACACGATAGGAATCATTGAACATGGAATTTGAATACTCACGAAAATTAGCTCCATGATTGCATCTGCTGCTTGGTTCCTGTGATCGCGACAACGAGCTGCGAAGCGTCAAGAGACTTGGGAGTGGTGAGTGCGTCCATAGCTACTTAGACAGAACAAATAGTGGTGATGCAGTGACGATTTAGTTGGTCGTTCGGAATGTATGCAGTGCTTGGACCAGCATCGAGCTTTTCCGCTACAGAGGCGCAACAGTCAGTATTGTATATACATATATAATGCAGCTCAATTTCTGGTGAATAACTGTTGAAAGCAAAACACGCATCCTGAATCCATTTATAATAAAAATGGATGCTTCGGCAACACGAATCTTCGGAGGAAATTTGATGTTGGGTCTGAACTCAGAACTTGAAAACAAAGATAAAAAAAGATATCTCCAAAGTTTTTCCCTCGACGTTTAAGGATGGCCAAATTTTTGACCATTTCAACGCATTTTACAGGTGCTCTCAGGATCCAAATCGACCTTATATATGTATATTTTGGTTATGAAACGATAAAATTCAGTTCAGTACAGCCTCGATTGGTATTACAGTCGCGGACAAGCAATGTCAACAAATTGGGTATCTCGGTCAAAAGTAGTTTTTTTATCAATCTGATTTCAGATTTGAACTCAGGATGGCAAAATGCGTCGAAAAACACATCTCCGAAGTTTTTCCCACGAGTATTTTGGCCGGCCAAATTTTCGAAGTTTTCAGAGTCTACATTTCTAATTTCGGGATGCTATAGAGTCCAAATGCATCATCGCCGATTGAGAAACAGTCCTATGACCCTTTTGCTTGCGAACAGCCCATGCGGCAGCCTTTCCAGCCAACCCAATTTGGTAAGCGCTCATGAATCTCCAGGAACGGTTGAAGAAACGGCGAATAACCTCGACTGGGCATGAGTCCAGTGCTTCAAAACACGCTTTCTTTGCATCTTCAAATTTTGGCTTGGGAACTTGACGATACCAGTATTTGACCCATCCCCAGTACTGTAATTATATAGTAATCAGCTCAGATATTATAATTTTTTATGATGCACTTACCATCTCAATCGGATTCAGTTCACAATGAAATTTTGGAAGGAAAATGCATTCGTAACCTGCATCTCGGATTACTGTCTCTAGCATTGAGATCTGGTTCACGAAATCATCCTGTTTGCTTAAAAGTCGAGCCATACAGCAGCCTGTGTTTTCAAAAGGACAAACTGGAGCACATTTCGCTCGCATCCCCATAACATTGAAGCCTTGCTCCTCAAGGGTTTGTTGAAGCCCTTTTTGCTCTCCTCTATCTATCATCATCTTTTGAACTTTTCCTCGAAATTCTGGATAATGGTTAGTATCTGGAATCACAGTGTCTTTTTGCTTCCTTTGTTTCCCACCATTTCCTTTATTCATCTCGAATGCCTTGAGAGCATCAGGAGCAAGTGCTGCATGTGCCGTGGATTGGTCAAATACAAAGGGAGCTTGACATCCTGGATGTGCTTCCTCAAAGACAGGAATTGCTTTGTTTTCAACTTGTACGATTAGCTGCTCACAATCCCAGTAAGGATCGCCATTGGAACCTCCAGGATAAATTATCTGGTGGGCTTCATTACGGATGCTTCCATATGGATTGAGTGAAACCAGACGGCCATTTACTTCCTCCAAAAATTCAGAAATATGTTGAAGCCGGCCACGACCTTTCTTCATGAGGATCTGCTGATCTTCACGAAGCCTGAATGTGCATTAGAATTGAAAGGAGAGACTCAAATAAAATTTACCATGCAGAGGATTTATGCTCATTGGCGTGGCAGCATGATTCATCTTGAAATTCAGCGATAAGTATTTTCCTGCCAGGCGCTAAAATTGGTGTAACACACTTCATTTTAGGGCCTGCATAACGAGCCATGCAATGCTCATACTCTTTCATGCGGGGAAGGAAGACTTCCACTCGATATTTCATAACATCTTCGTGTTTGTGTCCATCCATATAAACACCTTTACGAAGCACAGTCCGAGTGTATCCCAGTTTCACTAACCACCATCGTGCTGTCCATTCACATAACGGTTTACTCAATGTAATCCCAACTGCAGCAAGGATTTCATTATTGAGCGATTCATGGAATTTCATTGGCGTGATTGAACTGGCCGGTTGGTCAGTGAGCCATGCACGGGCAGCATTTTGGATGGCTTCATCCTTCATCAATGAGAAAGCATTTTTATAGCCACCTTGTTTTTCTTGGGGCAACTGCTCAAAGACTTGATAATAGTGTGCGAGCAAACGAACACGACATGCAAAGTGGATATTTGACGTATTAGCCTCCTGCCACCACTGAGCGATCTCCAGACCAGCATTCATCCGACTGAAACCTTTGATTCATAGGGTTGCAAAATTCCGCAAGACCATCAATTGATTGACTTGAGATGAGGCGAGAGATTTGCGCCCCTTGTTGAGATCTTCCTTGATCTGGATTCTCAAATCTTCCCAACTGCGAATTTCCGGGGTAGCTGCCAAGTTCTCATGGATTTCCTCTTCCCACCCTTCTTCTTGACCAGCATCATCATGCTCTGAATTCGGACACTTGTCCGAACCCTCAGCCTCATCTTCACTCTCTACACGTCATCTTTTGCTGCTGGATGTGGAATCTGGTATAGGATCACTTCCATCGACATGCAGAGGAGGAGGAGAGATGGATTCTTGCCATATCTGGACAGGTTGCAGTGAATCATCAAAAGAGAGTCAAGGTGGAGTAAGGGATTCTTGCCGTATCTCAATGCTTGTTGCCTGTCTTTCTGGAGAGAAGGTGAGTTTGGGTGGATCTTGTGTTTCTTGACAAATTTAAACATCATCCAGCAGCCAATCCATTGCTCGAGGTGAGTTCTCATGAACTTCAATGTCAATCTCATCTTCAATCTTCACAGATTTGAACATAGGAACCATTGGAGTGTCTGCTTCGATATCCGGCTGCTCAGTGTCCAAAAGCTGCTGGTCATTTCGTTGGATTGTCAGATCACGGACATGCACTTGCGTTGTGAATCCGAATCCATCAAGTTTCTGCTGGTCTGCGAGCAGATTACGATAGCGTCGCTGAGTACGATCTGACTTGCTGCCAACATCTGGACCTTTGGAATACACCTGCAGCTGAGCTTTATGTGAGTCAGCATCGAAGATCTACCATGTAAAATGACAATACTGCTGACATTTCTTTGCTCTTATTCTTTTTCTCTGTAGCAATTCTGGGATCCAATCCTCATCGTGTGGATCGTCATCATTATTCATTGCAAGAAACATCATTCTGACTTGTAAGCCTTCAGTCTTCATATCCTCCGTGTCCCATTCTTCCTCAAAACATTCAATTTCAGACTCATCTTCACCCTTGTCAGAGCAATCTTCGTCTTCCCAAGTTGGCTTCAAACTATCCAACTTTGTACCTGTGATCCACCCCAGATCCTCAAGATCCTCATAATCATCGTCAGCCGGAGCTCCTTAAACTGGTTCTGAGGTTTCAGTTGGCACTGTATGTATATTGTACATACAGTACATACAGTGTACATATAGTTAAGCAATTGATCTATTTTGGATACAAAGATTATTGACCCATTAAGTATTGTTCATCATACGATTGTAATATTAGAATTCGAAGGCAATGTATATACATAAACAGAGTTCCGATGGCGCCAAAGAAGTCAGAGCATGCGAATCGTTTGAGAATGAAATGCTGCTGCATCTCAAAGATCCTGAGTTTACAAGAATTCAACTTACAAAGCTGTTATTAGTGCAGCAGAGGAGATGAGTGCTGCAAGAGTTACTTCTGATTCCAATACCATTCATTGGAGCGCAGGTGATTCCGCTATAGGACGATGCAAGAGGTTCAGCAACCTTTCTCAAAACGAGTAAAGATGCTGGAGAAAGAAAGACATACCCAATGACAGAAAGGTCTTTAAAGGCGACTCCAAGGAGCAAAGCAATACCAACGCTTGACGTGCTGGCTTGACCGTCTTGCTGCACCGGATAACCCTTCATTTTATGTACGGTAGTTTTTCGAGTTTTTCGCATTTATTCGTTCAGAAATAAATAGATAACAATTGAATCCAATTAATGTACATCATAGATTCTCCGCTATGTGAAACGATGGCGTGAATAGCGTGATGAGGAACCCACATCTTCCTCTTACAGATCTGGCGAGGGCTGAGGCACATCGAGGGATGAGATCAGCGGGGGCGCAGGGGTGAGGTTGGACGGAGTGGTGCCGATCTCGTGATTCTGTAGGGGTCCAGGTGGCAAGGGGCTCGCACGGTTCCTTCTGTCTTGTTTGTGATTGTAATGAGAGGAAACTTTAGCATTGTGGCACATCAGCAGGAATGAAAAAAATTTACAAAGTACCATAGGCATCAAACACAATTTGGAGTCTGCAGAATGCTGCAAACACCTGGCAAGCATCTTTCTTGGCACCCTAAAAAGCAACATTTTGTCGTCTGTGAGACTATTTCTGCCATTACGACAATAGTCATACACTTGTTCTTGGCGTGCTTCGCTGACTTAATGCATGATAATACCCCGATGACGGTCATCATTCTCCGGAGGAGTAGCCGTCTGCAATGATTTCAGTTTAAAATATGTTATTATTCCCGACGTTATCCCGGATCCTTGGATCATCGAATATGATTGGACAACAAATAGCTGTTAAAATAACGTCCCAGCAAGGGATAAAAAGTTACAAAGGTGATAAACGAGCGAAGATACAAACAGTAGGCTACGTCGTTTATAAGTGAATAAATGAAACAAACTAAGTACGAATATACGAAACTTTTACACCAATTAAGACGGGCAGTGCACCTCTCCGGCACTTGGTTCTTTCCTATCCGGATAACACGGCAAGCTCGTAATTATTCCAACAATAGCACCTTTATAAACGGTTCATATATAAGATGCATCCATGACGAAGTGCGTAAATCTCAGCTCACCGTCATGACTCGCTTACCAAATCTAAGGGTATTATCATCCCTCATATCTATCGCCTCCTTTGCACTCGCATCAGGCGCAGATGTTTTGACTACTATGCCTCCTGGCTCAGTGGTGCGTTTATCAAACTATTTGACGAATCAAGATATCACAAAAGCTTTAATGTTCTGCAGTCTATCCCACCACTGTCATTTGCAGTGCTCGGCCAAAATGCAACATTCCGACAAAATGCATTCGTTCAACAATTCAATCCAACAAACACCACTCCTCCATTCTTCCAGATATTTAATCCTGATTTTCTCACTGTCCTGGGACCCAATGCTTTCGTTAGACAGATCGTAAAAAACACTACGTTCGCGTCAGGATTCGCTTTTGAGGCTCCGATCTTCAATCCTTCAACGAATGAAGTCTTCTTCGCTAGCGTAGTTTTACCCCCGGAAAGTGACTTCGCGCACAGCAATCGTATCAGCAAGATTAATATGACAGTTGTGGAAGAGGCCTTGACGGCAGATATTGCAGATATCAATGTTCCATTCGAGACCGTAAGCCATTTCTCATCAATTTCCACTCCTGATCTGACCTTCGGCTACGCTTCAGCTCTCTCTTCCTGAGACAGTACAAATAACGAATGGTGGAACTGGCCCTTTCAAAGGATCTCTTCTTCTTGCAACACATGGTCGTGGAAATCTGCCTTCTGCTCTCATCCTGGTCAATCCCAAGTCACCAAACAACGCCACTGTAATGCTCGATAACCTCTTCGGTCGTCAATTCGACTCTATGAACGACCTCAAGATCCATCCTAGTGGAAAGATATTTTTCACTGATGACAAGTACGTTTATTCGATTTTCCCATCTTACAGAAACTGAATTACATGTCCAGTTTAGGATTTATAAGCGATCAGAAGCCCCCTCCGTTATTGCCGAGTCAGGTTTATATGTTCGATCCGCAGACCGGACTCGTCAGGATAATGGCGGATAATTTTATAACACCCAATGGGATTGCTTTCAATCCAGACGGAAAAATTGCTTACATGTACGAAATTCAATCTTCCGCAAGAATGTCTTCTAATTTGATTTAACCAGAGGCGACTCCGCTGGGATCCTAAACCAGACTGATCCAGCAACTATGTAAGTACTTAAGAGTTGGTACTCTTTGCTTCCTGACAAAGGGATTCCAGATACGCATATGACGTCGATGCAGAGACGTTCATGTTCACCAATCGACGTATATTCTCCTACATAGATTCAGGAGCTCCCGACGGCATACAAGTTGATACGAATGGGAATGTATACGCTGCAAGTGGAGATGGCGTGCAGGTGGGTGTCATCTCACTTTGTCTTAAGAACTATGCTGAGCGTGTATATGATAGATTTTCAGAAAAGATGGAGTACTTCTCGGTAAAGTATTCATCGGATCGAATGTCGCCAACATGGTTTTCGCAGGAGACGGGAAGCTTGTCATCTTAGCCAACACAACCATTTTCCTTGCGCGAATTGAAGCAAAGAGCGCGCTCATCACTACATAACTGGGTCCGGGTTGGGGCGTGTCAACACATTTCAATGGAATACCTGTTAAAATAACGTCCCACAGCTAAGGCTCCAACCATACTTTCTATATATACTATATATACCATATATGTATATGTATATATATAGGGCCTTCTTGCAAAATCATGGTATAGAGTAAATATGGAGTATACTATATGGTTATACTGTAAGATTTTTTTAGGGTTAGGGCTCAGTGCAGAAGCTCAATTGAGGTAATATTTCATGGGATTTCATAAGCTCTATGTATCTGGAATTTGTACTACACACTGTGATATTTTTTCTTCCCTTCCCATTGCTTATATCTGAACTGGGCTCTTTTTGTGCTAACAAGTCCACTGATTGGAATTCCAGTAAGTGAAAACTCTGACATTGAGGATATTGTGATTGGAAAAAAATGTGATGTTCTTAAACCCCCCATCTTTATAGCAGAATTTCAATCTGTTTAGAGCTTTTCTCATCCTTGAAGGCTGGGATAATCAGTGAGGTACTGCTTATGAAGGTGTAGATTTTAAATGGGCTCTTTGATGTGAGCAAACCTCAGGTACCACAAAAAAATCATGGGTCAGTGTAATATTTGAACAACTATCAACAACTCTAAATTTATCCATATAATCATATATATAGAGTAAATAAACAGTTTAATACCCTATCCATATATTTAAACCTCCAACCCTATATGGATAGTATGTGTTTCGAGCCATAAACACAGCAAGCTCATAGTTATTCCAACAATACCAGCTCACTATATGTATTATGTACTTATTTCCTTTTCCTGCAAACAAGAACATGCAAGACTCATTGTTTTAAGTAAATCCTGTTGTTGTCCCAACATCCTGCAGGTGATAAAATGATGTGATTGGAAGAACAAGCTGAGAAAGCTATGGGAATAATGGCGTGGCTGCTCTGATAGCTGATCAGAAAACAATAGCACATAGTGCTTGAAAGTCTGGTCTGGTCAAGTCTTTTGACCTAAAAGCACTTGGACCAAGACCAAGAGCAGTCTCCCTCATCCCTCAAACTTTAAAAGACTGGACCAAGACCACAAAAGACCAAAACCTAGGTCTTTTGTGGTCTTGGTCTGCACCAGTCATAACTGATTTAAGACCAGTTTTTCTACTAAATATGCTATGGAATTGAAAAATATGAATCAGTGTCAGACACACAAACAATACACTCAATAGTGCAATGCTGAGGTTGTCAAATCACTCAGGAAGAGGAGAGAATAGAGGGAGGAAGATGAGCACTGTATTGCTAGTGGAGAAATGACCAGCTCAAGACTGGGGTTCTGAGTACAAACAATGTAACTAAATACTACCCAACTCATGTACTATGCATGTACTACTCATGTCCTGTGCATGTAAGTAACAATTGATCATAAAAGAAGTGCACCTTGTTGTTGACCTCATGGGCACAGTCGCCTCATGGTATCCATGCAGTTTGTCCATGTGTTATCTCCAAGATTAGATGTCCCTGTGATAAGTCCAAGAGATAAGATAATGATAATTGCCAAAAGAAAGGCAAATTCATGACAATCAGTAAAATTATGTAAATAGTGTTCACCTTTAAAATTAGTCCAAGAACATTGAATTATGTTAAGAACTGATGTATTTATTAAAGTTATTAAAATTTTACAGTACATCTACCATTTTGTAAAATAATTTATGGTTTTGAACATATCTTTGTCAGTTTTTGACCAATTAATACGTACTTTGGTGCATTTTAAATGGCATTTGTATGGGTAAAAAAGACTACTCACTCTAATTATGCTTATCAAGACTTGTTCCCAAAGGTAAATAGGAACTAGAGGACATAGGTTATGATAGCACCATGTCAGAAAATGTAAGTACATCAGAAGGGTTTCTGACTGTAATGCTACAGATAAGAACTGTTGGCTTCAGCATATGTGCTGCACCCTTCCAGTTCTTGAGGGTTCTAACTTAAACATGGTCCTCATGTTGGAAGATAATATCATAAAGTTAGAAAGTTGTCAGAAACAACTTGGAGAGATGAAGTCTAGTGTCAAGAGTGAGGTAAGACTAGTCAACATAAGTCAACTAGAAGGAAGGTCAGACAGGAGTCAGAGGTTGGAAAGTGAACAAGACTTAGAACTTAGTCAGAAGACTAGGTGGGATCTTAGTCAATATATGAATTGGAGTCTAGGGTACAGAACTTAGCTACATAAATACTAGTATTGCTAATTGTAGTAGTGAAAGCTGAAATAGCAACACTATGGAAACAAGGAATAATAAGAGTCCTTGATAAATAATAAAAGTAGCAGAAGTGGAAGCAGAAACATATCTCAGCAGAAGTGTTCATAGTAATGGTATTGTCTTGTATTCTCATGCTTCAGTGTAGAAAAAGAAAACTAAGCTATGCTCAGAATGAAAGGTTCTAATAAGCCACTCAATATAGTTTAAATCCTTCAAATTGCCTCGTCTTTTGCCTTTGTGTTCAGCCTTTAATGATTCTGCATTCTTTGCTTTTTGCTTTGGAATGGCAATATTATTAGAGGATCATGGCTATGACCTTGCTTTAAGACTATTACATACATATATGAAAGGTTCTGAATGGAATGGACTAGAACTGAGGAAGATGCGAGGCAGAAAATAGCAGACATCCTCCAGATGTCAAAACAGTAGCACCTAGCCCTTGTCCATGCAAACCGATAATTATTCACTTCACTAGCAATAAAGCCACGGTAGAGCACTGGTAGAGCATTACAGCGTGGAATTCTAAAGCCTACTAATTATAGTCATGAACCAATGACTGTACAATGTTTAAAGCAAAAATACTTGTAGGCTGACAGTTCAACCTGATTGATCCCCAATCATATGGGAGTGATGGCACTGGTTGGCTTGTTCGGGCCCAAATAATGTCAGCGTCAGCATGGGCAGGCCTGCCTGCCATCTTGAAGTGAGATGAAGTGGCCTGAGTACAGCGCCGATAGGTAGGTTGCGAGTAGGTACGAAAACCTAAGAGGGGTGCGGTAGCATCACGTCTGCCGCTATTCTAAGGTACCGGTAGGACTGTGTGAGCAAGGAATAGACAAGTAATAATAACTTAATTAAATTTCGGAGCGCGATAAGGAGCTGAGGGCGAAGAAAACGACGCCAGGCGAGGTAGGAAGTCTGCGGTGACTTGTAGTGAGCGAGTACGAG
>JASFDF010000685.1:0-13267 GCA_036937115.1 Nidularia sp. FH-822889 | reverse complement strand
CTCATATTTACAGCGCTCCTTTTCCTAAACTGCGTTGCATTTACTGGTCTACTATAGATCATGTCGTGGATACAATTGTTTTTTTACAATGCAATATATATGTCATATAACCCATTATAATTGAAAGATGTTTCAGGTATTACATCGATATCAGTTGAGTCTTTTCCTCCGGCTATGTCATCTTTCAGAGAAGTCAGCCTCTATAAGTCGTCGTCGTCGTCATCATAGTCCACTAATGCAGATGGCGGCCCCGTAAACTCTGTTCCAAAGGGATCTCCATCTTGCAGAACCCGTTGCACTTCTGCCGCCTTTTTACTCCTTTTTTCTTCCGCCTTCTTCCCTTCCTCTGCTTTTTTTGCCAGATATGCTTTACTTCCAGGAACCTTTTCGGGATTTTTACAGAGTTTCAGTCTTCTATCGACTTCGCGAACGGATTCCACGTTGGGAGGATGACTTTGCATGGTAATAAGTGGCTTTATAGAGTCGAGAACGTCCTCTAATCCTGTAGAAGAGAGCGAAGTGCCCTGCTGATTTGGCGCTATTTTAGATCGAGACCATTTGGAGGCGAGATCGGGAGATGCGAGAGACATGGCTGCTAGAGCAATCTGAGAAGGCGTGTAAATAAACTCTGCATCTGTTAGGCGCGAGGCGCGAATATGATTTAGAGCTGCATCGTAGATCTCAGGTGCAAGTTTTGGTGGGCTATCAGGTAAAGTCTGAAGAAAATTTAGCATCTATGGGAATAATGAAAAAATGAACCTACTTGCAAGTCCAGCCATATACCCCACAATGCGCGATGCGCATGCCAAACCGCGAATTCGAAACCCAGGCTCTGCGCAACGAGGAATTCAAGGTCTAGCACGTCTGAAGGCTCGGTTTTAGGGATATGCGAAGTATACGCCTCAAGAGATATGGGATTATTGGTGGTTTTGGTAGCGAGGAATAGTGCTGTCAACCTACGCTCACAAGCTAATAGTCAGTTTAAGGATGAAAATATCATGCAACATTACACACACATGACATTTTTGGGATGCCAATCCATCACCGTGTTTTTCAGATAGAATCGCTTCATATAGCTCACAGCAGTCGCCTCGACTTCTTCAGGAAAACGAAAGAGACCACATAGCTGCGCGATCTTAGTGAGATAGAGCTTCACTAGAATTTGCTCGTCGGTTGCACTCAAAAAGGATACGTTGGAGGAGGAACCTGGCTAGCATTCCTAGAATAAGAGTTAGGAAACAGGAGCAACCGAAACAGAAGCACCTCGTCAGCCTCAAATGTATTCCGAATGACAGCGACTGCTGCTGCATTCAGAGACTCGCGAATGCGAGTAAGCTGCTCTTCTGAATATCTCCAGTTCGTAAACTGGGTGCTTGCTTCGTAAAGAGGCCTTTTTGTGGATGTCGTCGTTGCTGAGGGCGAGGAATCAATTGGCAAGGTAGACATTGCTAGTACTGGTAGTACAGGTTACAGTGGCCGGGTAGGTAGACGCGGCGATGCCGGTCTATTCTCGGGCTCTTTGCCATGAGATTTGGCTGAGAGGCTCTTGCCAAATACTCTCTATTAACGATCGATGATCGACGATGTAGCCATATGTGTCCGTGACACAACTTCGGTCCATCAGCGAGTTAATCATGACACTGATACTAATAGTTCGATTCATCCATTCCACTCCCACTACATATTACTGCTCTCCAAGGCACACAGAGGCTGCGTGCATTTTTAAGTAACACGTTTCTCCGTGGCCTATACAGACTTAGGTGCAGGACCACCGACAACATTCCCAAATGACTTTCATTACACCCTTCCACTCCTTTCTCCCGACTCTGTTCCTCCTAGGAGTCTCTACATGTGCGCTAGCTCAAACTTTCGTAAATGGACGGAGTTATACAAACGGTCTCGCTATCATCAACTCCCCTTCTCCGGGAACGTATGTCATTCACTCGTTTTTCAAGTTCCTCTTTTAACTGCTAATTTTACGTGAATAGTCCATACCACGCCGGAAGTAATATGTCAATTTCAATTGAAGTAAGCAGCATGCCTTTGCACCCATGAATCAGGCAGATTTCACATTAGTGAATACGTTTTGAATGATGACTGATTCTTCATCTTTCTATGCTAGGTTTCTGGCGATGGCAAGATACCGTCGCCTGCGACTATTCCAGGATCAGGGCTACCCACCAGCTTTGAGGACCTAGCGATATACCTCGTATCTTCGCAGACTGGATTGAACATCACAGTCTCCCAGGGCCCTCAGCTTTTAACTGGTGAATCAGGCTCTGTCAGGCATCTTGACTGGCCGGTTCCGTCTTGCGTCACCAAAGGGCAGTATAACGTACGATGCAGCTTAGTGTTGTGTACACTTATGATGCTGATCAGAATGTTTCTACAGCTAACTTTCTATGAGCTATCGCACATCAATAGCACATCTCACTTCACCATTACTCCTATATCTATCTCAGTCGAGAATGATTCTGCTTCAGCGAGCTGCACCACGTCTGATGGTGTCAATTCGCTGCAAATACAACCGCAGCCTTCCTCTTCCTTGGCCCAATCGCCTTTCTTACCCGGGCAGAATGCTCCGGTAATGACATCCGCCAATACTCAAAATATGCTAACAATTACAGTGTCGGCGGGTGCGCCTTTCCCTCCCTCTGCGACGGCGAAATCGGGCACACCCAGCTCGGTCACGCTGGTAATTGTTTCTGTGGAAACCGTCACAGCAACAGAATTGGCCCAGAATAAGCCAATAACTACTGGGTAAATCCCATACTGGAATATACCGTGTCTAAACACGACTCATTGATGAGCTATAGGACTACATGGACAACCACAGCAGTTATGAATACTCAAGATCTCTCTGGATTCTTCCCTGTTAATGCATCTGCATGTTCTCTGGTTCCTAGGCGCTCAATATCTTTTTTGCTTGGTATATGGACATTCTTGCTAGTTTCTGCAAAGTTTATTATACTATAATTTGAGAAGATGTTCGATTTGGCTGAAAGATTTTATGCGAAATACCTTTCATCTTCTTGCAGCCACCAAGTACCTCTGCATACCTATCACCCACTTAAGTAGGCCACTTGCTTACATCTCTTTCTTCGACTTAACTTTTGTTCCCTTGACAACACCATTATTGAATGGATCTCTCCATGATCTCTCTGGCCTGTCTTGACGACTCAAGTGTTCCTGAGCATTCGCCACGACTTGTCACGGTGCATGCGTTTCGGTCACAGTACAAAATGTGATCGTGGGAGCTCAGTCAACTGTCTATGTACCTCTTTAGCATAATTATTATTTACGTGATATTTACGTGTACCACTTGCTCGCCCATATATATAATTCTGTTCATTCTTTGGAGTAAACTATAACTCGCTCTTCATCTCCATCATGCCCAAGCGTAAATCGGACGCCATGGAGCTGCCTTCTGCTCATCTCGCCGGCGCTGACCTTAATAAAGATGACGGAAAGCCTGGGCTTGCCCCCGTATTCAAGAAAGCACGCGTGTCAGACGCGTCGACCTCCAGTACTCCAGATAAATCCGCGTCGCAGAAGACATCTACACCTTTATGGAGTGATATCAAGCTTCCTGGTGAAGATGAGGTGCGTATATAATAACAGTGCCCTGTCACAAATTCTAACAATGGGTTTCACGCCGTTCAGGATGGTGTCCTGGTCTAGTAAGTCCTGTAATTTCTTTGCTACATTACAGGATACCTATTTCTTATTTCTAGCGATGACTGTGGCGAAGTTCGGCGTAAAATCCGCCTGCTGCAGAAAACCCCAGGATGGAAGGTACGAATAAGCGTATCACCCGTTCTTCATCAACCTCACCAATAGTACTGTAGGTTACACATTGGTTGAAGGAAATTGGTGGCATCAATAGCAATTCTTTCAATCGCATTAGTGAGTCACATTTGACCAGCTGTTGTTGACGTTGCTTATAGGAACGAATTTAGTGAAAGAAAATGGTCGGACAGATGGAGCCTCGAATGGCACATACTATGCAGCGTGCGCCTTTCTTCCTCTTGTTGACACATTATTTTCCTGATATGCCATGTTCTTAAGTTACGTTTATTTCGAAAAAGTGAGGATCCTCGAGAAGAAGAAGACTTCGACGCGACAGAGCAATGAGATTACTCATCCCAATGGCTTCCCACTAGAGAACAGACGCGGAGGATGGGTGGTTGTTGGAAGACGATGATATATATGTGATGTATGAATTAGGATCCAATGCTAATCGAAGCGTGATCTCGCTCAGCCTTCTGATGGATGATCCTTCCTCCAAGCTGTAATCCATTCAGCTATCCGAGCAACGTTGGCCTCCAGGTCGTTGGTCCCTTCGCTTTGGAACTCCACGACGATTTCGGCGGGATAAGATGATCTAGCTTCCTCTAGAACGACTTGCATGATCTCAGCCTCGTTATTTTCTTGGATCTTCTTCAATGGATACCCTCTGCCAATTCAAGGGTCGTTTTAGTGTGCATGTTATTGAGCATGAAAAGGACAGACCGTTTCTCCAGACGCTCCCACAGTCGGGTATGATCGCACCGCAAAACAACCACCAGGTCAGCCCATCGTTCAGGAAACATTTCGCATGTGTGCCAATCAAGAATAACCCCGCCTTCCGCCACCACCGGCTCCAATTCGTCAAGGAGCTAGGAGGTCAAATGATCAGTATGCTGAAAACTACTATTGATGCGTGGACGCACCTTATCCTCGTCCACCGTATAGCTCTGCCATTCTTCGTCATATTCTTCATACAACTGTCGGTCTTTCACCCATTCGCCGACGTTTATGTGCTGAAGTGGAACGGGGGATTCTTGGGCGAGGAGTTGAGCATGAGTAGACTTCCCAGTGCCTGGCGTCCCTGTGATGATAATGACAGGACCTTTTGAAGATGGCATAGGCGTTATATAGCAGGAACTAGTAAACTGTGGTAGATGCGATTAGCGATCGGTAAAAAGCAGTCAAAACTATATTAGGCAAGCTGAAAGCGCGAGTATTTACACGCGCATCATGAACCAAACCACCCTTTGCCCACCCCTGTACTTTTGTCGCACAGTGTCGCAAACGACAGCAGACCACGCTGGTCGCTCTAGGCACGGCGTAGTGATGATGAGAACTGGAGGTGCAGAAGGAGACCTCGGGACCCGATGGGCGTGCGAAAGAAGCAGCAGTAACCTTGGATTGGCCTAGCGTTACTCCTCATGATACCCAAAGGTTACCGACCGAATCACGACGGAATTCAATTATACCGTCAGTTGACACTCCCCATTCTATTCTGCTAATTGGCGTGTGACCAAAAAGTCGACTGCAACAGAATATGGTTCCCCATGGTTGTTGTTCTGCCTTCTTTCCTCTCCAACTGAGTTCTCTATCACCTAGAGTCCCCGCACTGCAGTAATGGTCGCCTCCCGGAGAGGACTTTGATTGTTTAAACGAACATCGTCTCCCAATCACTGCCCATTCTGCACTACCATTCGCTTCTTCGTGCTCAAGTGCAGGTCCTCATGAATTCGGGAACATCGACTGTTTCCACTGCGACCTGGCAACAAACTCATGTCACTGTTATTCCCTCCAGGACTTATTCTTCAACTCCAAATCCCACTATCTTTTCAAACGACCATCTCTTGGTACCTCGCCGCACTCCTTTACCCTCCTCATATTGTCCCCCGAATGAAGTTGTCATTAATCTCTCGACGACACTCGTCATTCCAGATTTCGACCGCTATTGGGATCCCACACCCATTCTTACCTTTCAACCGACATACGTCGCTCTTGATGACGGGTCTCTCGTCACTTCCCCTTTTCTACAGGACTTATGGAATGCCAACTTGAGCCTTCTGGTCACTGGTGCTCTTGCCATGTTATTTACGAGAAACATATTCGTTTCCGGTGACTACATTCGACGGGGTAAAGTGAAGAAAAAGACCCTTTTCTACCTTTTATTTCTCAGCCAGATCCTCGCGCCTGTTAGCCTGGTGCCTCTTATCTTGTCTTATTTTTATAAATGGACAAATTGTATCATGTACGTTGTGCGAACTTCAGATTTTCTCTCGCCTACTGAGACTCGTTTTACAGTGTTATCATCTTGTCGTGTGTATCCGGGGCAATTTCCCTTGCTTTGCTTGTGAGTACTAATCTACATCCCACTTGATTTTGCTAATATTTATATCCTAGGTCACTGGCATCTTGGGTGTTAAGGCATATAAATGCCTAAACAACTCGCGCTTCGTCTTCATAATGCTAGGTTTATTTCAGTGCGCATCCACTGCTGTTGTTGTGATGGATGTGGCTACGACACAAGCTGCTAGAAGGATCTCTGGTGCGTTTGAAGTATTCACAGTGTTGACCATGATAGTTCACTGACTTCGTTGGAACAGGAAGCTGTGTTCGCACTAGCGATCTCCAATACACGCGTTATTTTGTCAGTATACAGTTCTTGGAATCTCTGTTTATTTGCTGCTGCTGTGAGCACTCTTTTTGTCAAGTTTGTACGCTCATTACGATTATTGACGCAATCTTGATAAGTTTTATATGCGTGCTGGAAATCACGAGGTTCTCCTGCCGCTCGTGGGCGTATCTCTCTTGAACTTTCAATGGAAGAGCTCCCCATTGAAATACCCAATGATGCCACGGATGGAAGTCAGCCGACGCGTCGCGGTTGGTGGGACTATGTTCCAGCTCCAGAAAAGGGACCACTAGCGCAACCTCCTAGAAAACTGAATGTTTTCCAGAAATTGCAAACAAAGTTGCTTGGCCTACTATCAGTCCAAACGCAAAGTCCCCAACGCGTACCGTTGAGGAAACCATCTAGAGAAATTACAGACACAGCTCAACCTCCACGGCGCACAACTCTTCGAATATCTGAAAGTTCCGTAAATGGACGGCCAGATGTGGTGGGTTCCCGTGGACGTAATTCTCCTACTCCATCATCAGGAACCCGGCTCAGCAGATTGGTACCTCGAATGGAGTTATTTCGACAAGTAATGAGGGATGAGGTTCGTTCGCGTCGCTATATCCTTTGCGCAAACCTCATATTCTTACTGAGCAGTTGTTTTATACTACATTCATTACTGCATCATGCGTAATAGTTGCGGTGCTTGCTGTGATTGGAGTTAACTTCAAGAATGGTCTAACGGTCACTGGATGGATTGCACTGAACTGTGAGCACAAGCAATGCTATCTTTTTGCATGTACCTGACTTCTTATAGGGGGTTTAATATCTCTCCTTGCCATGCATAGCTTCGGCCGCGTCGTCCGTCGACACGAGAGAGAGGCATTGCTATCACATCCTGTTACATGTACAGCGATTGCGCGGGCCGCCAATCGTGAGCGAGATGCAAGAGCCCATGGGCAGTTTCCTGCCTCGCCCTCGCGAAGACGACTGCGGAGAGATACTAAAGAGGACAATTACGACGACCTCGATAATCCATTCTCTGATGCTCGGCGAATAGAGGATGACTTGACTTCTTGGGATTCATCATCTGTTTATACTACATCCAAGTCAAGTCGGCCGCCTTCTCCAACAATCCTCGTGCGGCCTGCCTCCCTAGGAATGCAGGATAACACGCCTACCACAATGGTTGAATCAGGTTTCCCTACATCTGGCCGCGGCACGCCAATCGTGCCTCATGACAGTACCGACGGAACTTTACAAGGGTTTTCTCAGAGCTGGCTTTTTACACATAATTCCATTTCAGAATATTCAGTGGCAAGTGGATACTCTAGTACTGAAAAGCGTATTCCGTAGCATTTTTTTCGTTCTCTAGGACAATACTTTCTGCACGATTTTACTGGTAATCAAAAACAATGTTTAAGGGTTTAAGGACAAACAATTGTAGATAGCAGTTGACAAAGTTTGTAACAGTGGTGTAGGATTGCATAGATGTCACGATCGTGATCTTCAGTGTTCCAGTCACATCCTCTTGCAACAAACCGATAAAATGGATCTTGATCAGGACGACGAGGTTATCGCTACACTTCCCATCCATTATTCAAATGCCTTAGCCCCCTGTGTCCACATTCACCAGTTCCCGTTATTGACACGCCCTCTGCAGCCACCTCCTTCCTCGGTTCTCAGCGGAAAACGCATCACTGCGCGGGTAAAGCCCAGCGTTCGAAGACTAGAAGTCCATGTACCTGCCGATACGCGACAGGAGGTCTGGAACGATGAAAAGGCAAAAGAGTTGGGTACAGCCCGTGCTGAGGATGATCGGGAGAAAAACCAAGAAATGAAAGGAAAGACGCGAGAAGGAGAGGAGCCTAGGCTGCGGGAGGTTCGGTTAAGGAGCGAAGAAATTCCCCAGCGAGCCTGCCACATGTTAGGTATCGTGCGCGACGGCAAGCTTTTTTTATCTACTTGCTGTTGTTTCCAAACGTCGTTCCTCACCTAACCCTAGGCAAATTACATCTGCACCCAATAAACGAAACTCATCAATTCCGGCCAACGCTCACCTACCTGGACATATTATCACGCAAAAACAAACGCTCTAGGGGTGGTGGCTCTGATTCCGACACTGACGATGGTCCTCCGCCGGATCCAGATGAGCCAATGCCACTAGTCGCGCCGAAGAAGGAGAAAAGGCCTGTCGGGGAAGTCAAAGAAGTCCACGTTACTGCGAGAAAGACGGACGATAAAGGCGGGATATCTGCGCAAGGCGCATTATCAGCAGTGCGTAGGGAGATGTTACATGGTATCCGAGTCGAAGAAGACGAAGAGTGGGAGAATTTAGAATTTTGCGATGTAACGGTAAGTGACATTGTGGATATGTGCAGATCATGCTTTCAACTCGCTTTATGCAGACAGCAGAAGCAGAGGATGTATTTGGAGGCGTGTTTTCCCAGAGTGAGGATGTTCTGGAGTGTAAAACAGATATTGCTGCCTTCCTTAAAGAAATACCAGGATTGTAGCAGGACTTGTGCGGTGTGGTCTTCCTTGGCTACGGGTCTGAGATAAGGGCATAACTTGTGTCAGGACATTTAGTGGACATTCCTTATCCTTGTCAGTGTATTGCACACTCCACTGGACAACGATTTGGAATCACAATCCACACTCCGCTCAAACTTGAAGTCGTCACATTGCCTGGTTGGCCACAGCGCATCAGCACTATTCTTGAAACCACACCGCTTGAACCTTTTTTAATATGCAACGAAACAGTGGCACGGACTCTGACTCGGGCGCCAGCAGTAGCGAACATGAACATCCTCCGATCCCCGCTGGTCTGGCAACTCCCACCGCCTTATATCAATCCACAGAATACACGAACATCCATCTAGCACATGAACGTGTTATTGCAGCGATCACGACACTCAAGGAATATGACTTGACTACCCTCCAGCAAGCAAGGCTTTCTATTAAAATAGGCAGAGCCTTGTGATATTTACTATTTGAACATCTATAGGATGCAAAATTCCATGGCGAGATACACACAGCATCAAACGCAATCATTCGCTTCCTGGATATATACTATGACCTTCCTATTAGCGGAGCTTATACTATTCAGACACTTACTGTCTTTTCTGAGCTTGGTACCGTGTCATATTTCTCCTTAAAGCTATGTAGCAATCTTCGCGCTAATCTCTTGGTGCCAGTGCATATCAACTTCTTATCCAGGCTGTTTGATTATCGTACAATTTTTCAAGCGATCGCGTCCCACGCGCTGGCAGAGGAGACGAACACACCGACTATTGTCTGTTGGGTAGACGTTATACTTGCGAAACTCGGTCCAGCCGCGATGATAACTGCGAGTGGATTTACTCCTGGGTTTCATATTTTGTCCCTCCCTCGGAAACTGCAATCACGAAAAGAGGTCGACTGTTTACGAGCAGCGACACAACTTCCTCGTATGCATCTGTTTTTTCTTCTTCTTAACACTAATAAGCCTCGTCTTAGAAAAATGGCAGAACGTGGTTCATACCATTACATCAACCAGTCACTCTCCTGCTGCCAAGCGCCTTGCCTTACACCTAGTTTTCGCATCCTACGTGATGGGTCCCCAATTGAATTACTATGATCCTTGGATATCACATATGTACTCGTGAACACCCATATCATATTGGAAGGCTATACTAACTTACTATCTGCAGTATGACATCCGAAGAAATGCTCGAGCTTCTATACGGCGGCATAGACCACTTAAGCGCATGCGGACTCTCCCCACTCAGTTCCGTTAGTCAGCAGAATGAGGATGATAAAATCTCCCTCGCCATGTTTATCTCTCTTCTTTCGGTTAGCATAACTATTCTAACGGTGATATTCAGAAACTTGCTAATCTCTGTGCGCAGGTTTCTGAATACACAGCCATCAGAAAAGATGCATACTTATCTTCTCTTAGGCCTAAGAGTTTCTCATACCTTCTCGATTCCGTCTGCTCGGTGATACATCACCATGAAACTTCTGCCTTATATCTCATTGCTCCTATCGAGGAACTTAATTTATCTCAGACAATGCTTATCCGATGGGGTCTCGTAGTTCCATGGTGTTGGTCCACTTGGCAAGACCAGCGAAGGGCGGATGCAGAACATGTGGTTCATTTGGTATGCAGGCACATTCTCTCTATAAACATGATGCACTCAGCGATGTCGCAAGACATCCACATGGCTTTATCATCTAGATTCGCCATTCCTGCGCAAGGCTCTGAACAAGGGAAATGAATCTCTCCTTGCAGATCTTCAGACAACCCTATATAAAAACGCACCGTCAACCTTCAATGCTATGCTAGTAAGCATGATGAGAGTCCCAAGGTCTGCTACAGAAGCCTAACATACTACTTGTTTCATTCCTTTGTGTAGCAGATACTTCACCACACAGTCCTCTTACTACGCACCCGCGCCTTTCAAATTGAGTCCAGTACTTCTTTGTTGAATGTTCTCTGCAAGGCATTGTGGTTGATCACTGGGGTATTAAACCAATGGCCGAACGAGTTCGAAATGCAAAAAGAGAAGAATATCCCACATCTCTGCAACTACCTATTCTTTCTTTTCTCTTATTTAGGAGATAGCGGTGGTGAGATCGTAGGTGCGTTTTTCTTTCCAACAGAGTCACTGAACTCAACTGATCGAGTTTGGCCAGTAAAAAATCTCCTCATGGAAGCACTTTGCACGATGGATCATAAAATTCTGGAGATCTGTGTCCAGAGAATAATTTCAGACAAGGACAACCGCTTCGTTACTAGTCTCGAGAAGGGCGAGTTCGACCTTTATGAGAATTCTCCAGGGAAAAAGTGCTCACAGGTTCATTAGCGATCGATAGATCTAGGCAGTAAGCTTCATTCATGGCACGAACGTCATTTATGTTCTCATACCTTGCTTCAGCCACTTGAGAGACTCGGAGTACGATATGGAAAATCGAACACTCGCCGTGAAGGTCATGGTTGATTTTGTAACATTAGCATGGCATTCGAATTTGAAGGGGTGTATTCTCTACGCCACCGCTTGCTCTTTTATTAGCACCGTGGTCGACGCTATATCCCAGCAATCTCCGCAATCGCCTCTCGTGGAACTCTTGCTGGATTCTGTTCTAACCGCGGTGCATGCAATAAATGAATCATCACCCGATTCTATCGACGCCATCACTCAAGAGCAGCGCGAGGCGCTCTGGACTTTAGCTATAAGTTCCGGACGGGATAATTTTATAACTGGTTGTAAGTTTGCTCCATATTTTTCGCAACTGCTATTACTCAACTATGTTATGTATCAGTAAGCTTTTCCAATGAAGTTATAACAAACTCCAATTATCCTACACCCGTTCTTCATATGGAAGGCCTCGACTACTTGAGAGATGTCCTCATGCTTATCTTAAGCCACCAGTTTCCCGACGAGCTTGATGCTCTGGCGTTAGTCGTGTGCCCGACTGTCTGCAGAGCTTTCATGAAACTTTTAATCACGAGAACTCCCTCTAGTAAGCTCAACTCAACCTTCGTGGTCAGTACGATGACTTAAGACCTGCCAAGCGTTATACATAATTTATTCGCCCTGGATGATGAGTTTTTGCGAGGAGCTGAAGAATCTCGTAGAAGGGCATGTCTTACCGACAACCATTTATTTTACCACATTGCGCAAAAGACTGGAACGGATTGCTCGCGTTTTGCTAAATCAGGTGTGGAAACTTATTTTTGTTCTTTCATCGTCTAGTCTAACAGTCGTCCAAAAATGTAGATACAAAATATAACGCAAGGAGGGCACTGTTCGATGTCTCAAGTAATGTCTTAATGCATGATCTTTTGTTTATTCACTTACTTTTTGACCTATAGGAAGTTATGGCAACTCGGTCACGTTTGCTCTTCCATCACGATGCACAACCTCGCCCTCATCTGCTTATAGTCTCTGACGTCCTTCCATTGGCGTCATAAGTGAGCACTGCGATTTATCCCGCCCATTACTTCATGCGTCAGGAGTTGAACGTGTGACAGAAGGTCTGCGAATGGTCGGCATAGAACTTGGATCACGAGAGTCTTGAGATAACTTCGGGAAGCTTCATTGTTGCGAAAATAGGCCTGAAGGGCGAACTAAGATTGAACAGCGGAGCAGGTGAAGCAGATGACGACAGATTAGCGGGGCGACGGTGCTTTTGAAGGCGATGCACTTCCAATACCTATGGATTTGTGAGGGTGTAATAGCGTTGTTACTGTTCCCAGCGTTGGACTGTGGCTGAAGTGGGGCTGATCACGTGGTAGTACGTTTTAGTTAAAGTTCCCTATTGATCCTTTTCGCGAATATCGCGTTGTGCCTCCTCGCTAGGGCTCTCTAACCTCGTCGAGTATCCTCTCTATTCGCTCCTAACTCTCATTATTCGAGGATCAGACACTCTTACGGTCTCTATATTTTCTGGCCTCGTCCATATGTCCCTACGTCTTCAGAGTCACCATCGCAGGTCCCAATCAGCCTCTCCTTCTGGCTTATTTTCTCGATACCCTCCAGACGATTCATGGAGAACAGCATCCAAGAGATCCTCTTCGTCGGTCAATGATTCTTTTACACCGCAGAAATGGGATGTGGATACATGGAGACAGGCTAAACGACGGCGGCAAAGCAATTCTGTGAGTACTGCTGCCTAATCCGCTGCGAGGGACTACAGTGCTCATTCCATGCGCTCATCGGTGCATCAGTCATCGAATCCGGGCCTATTCCTCATGAATGAGCGCCAAGACGCCACCGCGGCAGCCCCTCCGGTGTTTGCGGCAACATCCGCAGAGTTCCATTTATTTCCCAAAATGGAGCGTCCCACTAGTCGATCTCGTCGTTCTGCTCGTTGCGCAGAAAC
>JASFDF010000683.1:0-13279 GCA_036937115.1 Nidularia sp. FH-822889 | reverse complement strand
GTAAAGTTTATTTTATTTTGGTATTTACTTCATGTGGTGATAATCTCACCACTGGGAGTCAATGCTTTGGGTGGTGATATGCCCTAGGCAGATCTACACCTAAACACAAAGGGAAAACCATATATCAGCATTTAAATTATGGTATTAGTGAAGACAGCTAGCTACAACAGGATAAAGTACAATAACGAAGCCCTAAGTACTAAAGAAAATGGACTAGCTAGAATGAAGGAAAAGGCAGAGCACAGCAGTGCTGAACATAGCACTGGCATTCGGTACCTAAGGGGACTGATATGGCTAAACTGTAACTGAGCACAGCTATAGTGCAGCCAAACCAAAGTGACAGTGGGGTTTGTTTGGTTTCAGATGTGAGCCCTAACAACTACACACAATAAAGAATAAGAAACACAGGAGAACATTGCACAAAAGAAGAACATAGGGATAATCATATGCAAAGTAGAATATAACATAATGGTAAATGAGACAGGCAGACCGATGCTACATAAGGAACTCTATAGGCATGAATGAAAGATAAGTGAGAAAGATGTAAATGGACAATATGTCAGGTATGTAGCTAGGCTCCAAAGAAGAGAGCAAAATAGAGGAAAAAGGCACCAGTGAGACACCTTACTGGGGAATAAATATGAATACATATGCACTTGCTAGTAAGCAATGCCTGAAATATGAGTGAACTGAAAACCGAGCCAAGAACTGAGCTAAGAATAACCATCCCAAATAGTATAAAAGCTCAAAGATGAGGAATGGGAAGAAAAACAGGGATTTCACCCCTGTTCTCTCACAATGTGCTCTGCAGTGATGAGCTCATCCACTCCTGCCACACTAAGTCAGAGATACAAGCAAATTCCAGTTCAGTTTTGAAGTTAGAAGTGCTAGCTAGAGTTAGTAATCTGAGACAGAAAACCACCCTATACCTTAATCTAAGAGAGAGATGAACTGAGTACAATATAACAAAGTTAAGGACTAAGTCCTAGAAGTGTGTTAGTGAATTGAGAGGCCTAAGGACAGGAAGACCATCCCTTTTGACTTAATTAGTAAAAAGTGCAATTTCAGGAGAAAGGAAGACCATCCCTATCTAGTTTTCAGAGAGACCATTAGCATCTATAAGGGAAGGAAGACCACCCTTGTAGATTTGAAAGATTTATATCAAAAGGGAGACTTATCTATCCTTAGAACGAAGTGACCTTGCAACTCTAGAGACAGGAAGACCATCTCGAAGAGTTATAGCTAGATAAGTGAAAAGGAAGACCATTCACTTTATCTAGCTAGCATAGTGTCAGACATCCATTTTTATTACCTTGTGCAATTTGTAATGCATTTTTGAATACAATTCACTTCAAACTTGCCCCCAACAAACTTAAGAGGTAGTGACCAGTCTGTAGGGAAGTAAAACAATTTTATTGTCAGTCTACTCTACAGACACCAACACCTTTTCAGTGGTGAAATATATACCATTGGAACTCTTTGCTTTTGAGAGGTAATATTTTCACCACTGAGCTCCCTTATGGTTTAATGGTGTAATACTGCACTGCTGCTTTGGACTATTGTTTTAGTGTATTTCTGTATATGTTATTACGGAATAGCATGTACAGGCTATCCGCTGATATGATAGCCAGGTGGGGCGCCTTCTTGAACTTCGCATCGTGCCACCTGAGCTTCTCACTGCAGCTCTCCAATCCTTCACCTCCTTGCTCGCAGCCGCCTGCCTGCAACACTCAATTCATCACTACTCGCTGCTTTCCGACTTCCTTCCTACTGCCCGCCTGTATACTGCCTCCTGTTTGCCAATTGCCTCTTCTCATCTCCCCTCCTCTTCCTTGCTGGACCCGCCTCCTGCTTGATGCCGACTGGTTTTCGCTACCTGCTTGCCTGACAGTGTGGATGCCGTTTTCGCATGACTACTTTCTGCCGTTGACTCCCAGCCTGCCGCTTGCTGCATCCACATCCTCTCCCTGCCTGCTAACCCCTCCCTCACATTCCGGTCTCTTCACATGTCGTTCTTTCTTTTGATTTATTTCTCTCCTGGGATCTCCTTCGTAATATCCCCCGTTTATGTCGTATTGCCTTCAATTTCTGTTCTTCCTCATGCGTTATCCTCTTCCTGAGCTCCATTCATTGTTTGCGTTCGTTCTCTTTGCTCACACTTACTTAACAGTTTTGTCCATCTTTTCTTTTGCCCTGCTACGTCCATTCATTTACTTTGTTCTCCACATGAAACTACATCATACGCGCTCTCGCTCCTTCATCTTGCTCGTATTAGATATTGTAGTTGTGCCACGTCATTAGTTCACTCACCTTATCGTACACTGATGTTCTTCCGTTCTAAAACAGTCCACCAACTACGCATCGTCAAAATCAACGCCTGAGGGAGCTTCAGAGAAGTTGATGAGAGTTATTAAAGAGAGGGGGGTATTTAAGACACTGAAGCCGGAGGAGAAGGGCGAAGAGCATTAAAATTTAACAGGCATTCGAAGGACGTTTCGGGTGAGGAGATGTTCATGATCTTTCTGAAGGCTGGCTTATGACAGGTAAATTATAGATTTATCGATATACACTACATGTACTGGGGTTCTAACGACCCTCTGTCGGTATACAAGTTTTTATGCTCTTTTGTCCTCGAAAATTTCCCCGTAATCAACATGGACGTGCATGACGTGTTTGGGCTTTCGCCCATCCACTGCGATACTCACAGGTTTCGTTAAATGGTCTTGTACGTGCTGCATGTAGTGGAACTGTGTTTCAATGTCAGTGTCTCATTTCAATGTTAACCCAAGCCACAAGTACTCAGTGCTCATTTGATATCCATTTAGTAAATGATCTGCTTTGCATTACAGAATCCATCCTAACCTTACATACTCTTTTTTAACCTCGATCTGCTCGCCATCCTATGCCCCACCCATTTCATCCTATAGTTCCATGTCCTTCGGACACGTGGCACTATAGGTTTCGTAGGCCTCAAGTACAAGATACTCTTGGGAGTCTGTAAGGTACAGGACTTACTTCCCGGACACCGATACTATAAAAATAGAATGTATACTCTACGACCCTGCATCGCATCATACTTACTTCAGATTACCTTTATTATACATGTGAATGTTGCAAACTCCAATTCACCTCCAAGCATTACATGCTACATTCATTCATGTTTCCAATCATCATATTACTGTGAAACCTAAGAGATTCCGAAGCAAGGGGTTTATTACCCATTTAGCTAACAACAAGTATTTAGAATAAGTATATAAGTAGTGTAATTGTACAGTAGTTCCTCAGTTTTCTTGAATCGAGTACCTTCAATATGCAACATTCGCCCTATTCTAAGTACTCTCCTGAAGCACTCTCGTGTTTGCCTCTTTTCGTCGCTCTCTCACGCTCTCGAAACCCGGCAACCCCACAGAGTCGGGGTAGATGTACCGCAGGTTGTGGATTCGATTGATGGGGCTAGTGTTCTGAGACTAAGAGATGTATAGAGGACTTACATTGGGGGTACTGCAATGTGATTTCACTACGACATCCATGAAGCCATCATCGTCACACAGCATGTCAGACGCCCTCGCCAAGTTCAAGTACGCACACCTCCCTGCTCCAACATCGGTGGTATTGATTTCAATACTTTCAGGGGTTATTGAATGACCAGTCAGAGATATTTATGAGCAATTGTAAATATACAATAACACATATCAACAAAAATAACTTCTTGATGACTTCCAATAGACTTATTTCTTATCATATGGTCGTCACCCAAGGCTCAAAGAACCATAGTTGGCTATAAGCATTCTAACCAGAAAAAAAAAAATTAGTTGATTTACGGAATGAAAAGGCAAATTGAACATACAATATTCTTCAAGAGATCAACCTAAGCACCCATTGTTGAGCCAACCCAAGAAGACCAAGTATGTCACGTACCTGTTTTCCGATCACAACTTCATAATCAGCAAAACCGATAGAAAAATCATTAAGGTTGATCCTATAAAAAGAAAGTCAGTTAGCAAGCCCATTCAAAAGAAAAATATAACGAACGTGTGAATTACACCATCAATAGCACTAACATTCCAATAAAATGCTGTTGCGGAGCCTTGAACGATGGATTCATTAGAATCGTAGGTTAAATAATAGCTAGCGTTGTCCGCAGTTTTGATTGCGCATCCCCCTTTTCCATCCAATGTGACGGCCCACTACAAATGTGTTAATTGTTTCAGCTGATTTCAATTGTTGTAACTCACTTTTTGGTTCAGGTTATTTCCCGTTTGCTCCTTGACAAGAATTTTGGAGTCGGAGGCTTGGAAACTGAGTATCGCATCCCCACTAAGACTACGGATTCTGTACTGCCCCGCTTTGATAGACGGAGGAAGGACAATTCGCCATTTTTGACACTCAAGTAGCTAGTTTTCGGGGGTTCAATGAGCATCGTGGCGTATAAGAGAATCAGATTCTGGACAAACACTCTGTTCAGATAGAGATAGCTATTGAGAAAAATTATTATGTTAGCTGGGTAGATCAGTTTTTATAAGAGGATTCCGATTAACGTCATTCAGTTGGAGCTCCATATATTTCGCGTTATTCGTTGTACCATCGAGGTAGATTCTTTTTTGGAATTATCAGATTCAAGTTCGGGCCAAGATATGTAATGAAATGCTCACTCAAAGTAATCGTCGCCTGCTGCAAGTACCCACTGACTTGCACTTGTTTCCACGGTAGCGATAGGCATGGATTCATCTTCATCGATTCCAATCCAAAAGGATGGGGTAGCGGCATTACGGATCTTGTATGTGTTGGATAAGCCTACGACAGGGGAGAAATACCACTGGATAACAATAAAGTGAGACCGAAAAGAGTAGCAAAATGAACAAATGCATGAATACTTGTTGTTTCATGGATGTTTTCATAGGTCTTGGGTTAATTGTTTCATCTTTATCCAGGACAGGAAGTTCGAGGAAGGCGTTGAAATCAACATTCTGGATGCGATATGCAGCAGACGATAGGGGTTTAGCGACAACCATGGCTAAGAATGAGGCAATTACGAGGCGCTATTCAAGTGAAGCACTTGAACGTACCTTTTCATGAAGTTTTGGAAGAAAGCCTGATTTAGAAGGTTGTAAGTTTAGTACTCTCTGCTCCCACAATGAACCTGGCGGCACCTGAATGTCCGCCTTCTTTGGTTCCTTGGTTCTGAGTCTCGTAGATGATGCATCTGAATCGATGAATGCGATAACATTGCCCCTGTCAAGCGACATGGCTTCTGTCTCGGAAGATTTCGCTCAATTGATCATAGGTCACTTTCACACGCCCTACAGGAGGTTCTTTATCTCGGAGTTTGATATCAGCAGTTCTTATCAATATCCATGATCTGCTCAATGATTCCGTTGTATCCGGAGAGATACCTTTCGTCTCCAGTTTGGTGCCGTGAGCTCCTGCTATTAAACGCGTATTAGTACGGATCATCTACCTTTAACACCATATACCAAAGATGACCACAATCATCCAAGGTGTACCGTATCGTATTCAGAATGTCGATTTCCAGTTCTATCTGGAATTGCAAGGTGTAACGGACCCTGAGGCTGTAAAGCCCCGTGTGCATAAGGATAGCGGAGAACAACAGGCGAGTGAGCCTTTGTTTGCAACTTCGGACACATAGGTTAACAGAAATCCAGTGGACTTTCTCTGAGATTTCAGGGAGTACCGGAGTGTTCACTATCCAAAATACATCCAACGGTTCCTGGCTCGCCGTTCAGGCCGAGGATGGGAACTCATATGTTGTTGGCTCCTCTGACGCAGCGGTTGCGGGAAAGTGGTCTGTAACATTTGTCAAAGATTCTTGGGAGTATGTGCTCGGTCTCTCAAAACATGGATTTTTGCTAATTCCATGCTCATTCATTGTTGACAGAATCAAGGCAAAGATCGATGCTAGCACCGATAAGTTCTCGTACTTACAGCTCACAAACTTTGGCAGTGTAAGCTTCGAATCCGCATTCCAAAATTTGTCTCAATTAATCTGACATATAGGTAATACTCTCCACCCAAAATGTTAGTACCATGCCAGCCCGTCGAGGTTTGCACCTCTAAGCGGTTTCTTTTCTTAGAATCGTGACGACCAGAAGTGGATGTTGAATCTCTCCAGTTCTGATATTCCTGGAGGAGATTATCGAATCCGTACCTTGAATGGAAAATTCGTTCTTACCATGCCCTCAAATGCCAATACAGATGCTGTGTACGTGACGGAAGAGACTGACGGAAATATTCTTCAGAAAGTTGGATCTTTTTTTTTTGTATCACTCTAAAGCTGACTTTACTGTATTCAGTGGACTGTGACGCGATTGGGGAATAACTTCTACGAGTTCAAGAATCAAAGTTATGGGCTTACTCCAGCAAATAATCTCGCTTCCAACGGAGCTATCGTGTGTGGCTCAAGTTCTTCCTCGTATACTTGGCAGATAAACGCAGTCGGATCATTTGGATATACGTGTGTGACTTCCTTGATAGTTTTCCGATTTATTTGAACTGTATTTTTTAGTTTCAATGCAGGAAACTTCTCCGTCGGCTTTTCAAGTTATCAAGCAAAAAGTGGACAGAAAGTTGTTATTTCGCTCTTTATATAATAAAATAACTGACAATACATTTGCTGTGCTTGTCATAGATCAGCCTCTTGAACAGTATCGTGCGTCCTTCGATGTTTCTTAAATTGTTATTACATATCATTTTTCGTAGAACACTCCTAGTCAAATATGGTTGTTTGAACCATGTGCAATATCTGGGGACAAGGAAAGTAAATCCGAAAACAATGAAGGAGGCGCCACTCCAGATAACGATGGAGACCCAGATGAAGATGACAAAGCGCTAGGTGGACACGATGACAAACCAGGAGACAATCCTAGCTCGGATACTAGCATGCAAGCTTCAATTGGAGACGGCGACAGGGTCGGTGGAAGCGGGGGCGGGGCCGGTGGAAGAGGGGGCGGGGTCGGTGGAAGAGGGGGCGGGGTCGGTGGACGTGGCGGCGGGTTCGCTGCATCTGCGGGGCCACGAAATTTAAGTGAACCGGACGGCCGCCCGTTTCCAGCATTCTCAAAGGACTATGCATCCAACGGCGAGTCAAACCACCCAATTACTCGTGAATTCGGGGCCACGCGTGAGGCAAACACTATCGCTGACGGAATGTACTATGTGAAAAATGTCGACACAAATGCTTTCATTTACTCGAAATCGTCTACCTCTATCCTTGCAAAGACAACCCAAAATTCTGATCTGGGCTTCAAGGTTTGTTACGTTTCCGTCCTTCTAACTACGATCCTGTGACGCTGACAATTAAATGACAGTGTCAAGTTACATTTCACGGCAAGGACATGAGACTGGCATTCCAAGGGCAAGGTGGAGTACGGTCGATTATCCCCGGTATTGATGGGATAGCACTCCGCAACAAGGCTATGTACTGTTGGAATCTTGCACCTGGTCCCCACCCGAGGACTTACTAGTGAGTTCTAAAAGCTATTTTAGCCTACATATCATTTTTTATTGCAAACAGTATCTCCGCATCGAAACTCGTGAGCACAGTTCCGAAGGTCATTAGCAACGAGGCTGGTTCCAGCGAGGTATGCTTGAACCCACTGACAGAATTCAATTTACTCACTATTGCTGACAGATAAAGCTCATTGATAAGAGCATTGGTGGTTCTGGACAGCTGTGGGAATTTATACGGATCCCATAAGCTCGCTCTATCCAAGCTCCGGCTCCTAATCAGTCCTCGAAGGCTTCAAAATGGTAATGAATCGAAATGTGTGTCTTTATCCGTGTACAAAACTAGGAATCCACGATCTGGGGCTTCATTATGCCTGTCAGGAAGAATCAGTACATATATAACTTTGTCCTGAGAAAAAATATTTCTATTCTCAAATCAGGCTTACGGATAGATCCACGTATTCGCTATCTCCTCTGTAAGGCCTCCCCCCTATGGATCGAGGCAAATGAATAGAAGCATGTTACGATTCCTTTCACTATCATGTGTTTTGCGGCGCAAACAATCCGCTTCCACATAACAAATGTACCCTTCAACAATTGTTATTAGTATAACTTCACCTACTCCATTAGTCCGCCGACCATTTATCCCTAACATCATGGCGCCTGATCCAAATGTCTTCTATCGCATTCAGAATCTTGACCATGCTACATACCTTGAGTTGCCTTCTGCCGACGACAACGAGGAAGTAGCTGTAAGAGCCTTGAAGCCTACCAACAAACAGGAAGTGAGCAACAGCTTCTGAAAAACCCTAATTTTTTAACATCCTAATAGCTCTTCATTTCAGTGGAAGTTCAAACCGTCACCGATTAACAGTATTTATATAATACAGAATGCCCAAGGAACATATCTGAGTGTGAAATCGGACGATCCAGTACTTGTGGGCAAGAAACTTGAAGCGGATGCCAGCAAGTGGACAGTAACAGTTTCTGGAGGTCTATACAAGTCAGTAGTCAGCGATGATTCTAATGATATCGCGTATTAATTCATGACTTGTCACAGGCTCAAAACCACAGTGACTAACACTACAAGCTACATTGAACTCGGAAACTTCGGTGTTGGTATTTTATTTCTACCCGGTAAGATTTATTCTAACACATAATACAGTTGCATCTGGCCACCGAGTCCAGTGTAGGATGCCCTTTTACTTCTTTCTATCACTATGTATTCTAGCTTATATGCTTTCACAGAGCTACGACGATCAGAAATGGAGCTTAGTGCCAGCTCAGGGTACCTTTGTGGGATCTCGACGCATTCGAAGTTTTAGCAGCGGATCCTTGCTTACCTTATCGAACGGAACTGATACAGACGGAGTATATGGATCACCGCCAATTGCGAAAAACAAAAACCAGAACGTGCGGAATTTCTCTATTGATAATCCTATTGATACTCAAATTTACTCAGTGGTTGGTGTTTCCAACTGGAAATGTGCATTTCTATCTAAAGACTGGGGATAAATACCTGGCTCGAGATGATCAAGGTCAGATCCAAGCCTCCACGACTGCCTTTGCGTGGGAGGTCAAACTAATTAACGGATTTGCATACACGTATGTTATGATCTCTATCCTGTAAATTCAATTCGCAGTACTGATTTTGAGATCGGACTATAGTATTTTCGACACCGAGAAACAACTCTCTTTGGGCCTTCCGGACTTCAGTAAAAATTGCAAGGCAGGTCCTTCCAATCATCTCATTTCATCGTCTCCAATTAACTCCACTTTCGAATTTCCTACTAGGCTGCCCTTTTACCAAGTAACGTAGGTAGATCTACGTTCCACAATCACCATCATTCCAACCTGAGAACATCTACAGAATATACATGGAAGGCTCTGGTTCTTCGAGCCTGTAGTAGGTGACAGTGGTGATGGTACAGATGGTACAGATAATTCAGATGGTCAGGGGGATGATGGTACAGCAGCGGACAATAATGGCGACAACGGACCCGGAGATACTGGTACTCCCATAGCAGTTACTATAACTGATGGCCAATATTACCTGAAGAATGCCGGTGCCGGGAGTTATCTGGCTACCTCGTCGTCCACGTCCCTTAAAACTGAACTGAAGACATCGGATTCTTCAGAACGGGTACACCTGGTTCTTATTTTTCATTGGATATGCATGTGTTAAATTTGTGTCATGCAGTATCAAATCACCTTTAACTCAGATTCCAAGGCGATGAAAATTCACTCTCATGCTATGGACCGTCCGCTGATTCCTGATAGTAAGAATGTCGCGGTAGTGGTAAGTAAGAAAAAAGTAGGAGGGAATACATGGGCGCTCGTACTAGAGAAAAAGGGTAGCACTAATTATTTGTATGTTGTTCTAGACTCCTGTTCAGTTGTGAACGATACTCACTGTGCACTAATCCTACTTTTACAGCATCTGCCTCTATTCTGGAGGCAGTGTTACTCGGAAAGTCATTGGAAATACCTTGAGTACAGACCCAGCAGGCGTGCGTACATGTTTCCAGCTCAATGTCTTGCTAATTTATTCCCACGTAGATTGCAATTGTAGATTTGAAAACAGGAGACAACAGTCAACTGTGGCAGTTATCTCGGATTCCTTAAGGCTTTATTTTACTTTGCATACACTCCTATTTTCATCGATGTGGCTTCTACTCTTTTCAAACCATCGATGTTATTTGTAATCTGAGCTGTGTTGTACTATGTTCTGAGCATGAAATTGTATGCAAATTAGCCTCTAAGTGTGAATGATTTATAGACAGTTTCCAATAATGATAGAGCAGAGGTCTTTACACTTCCCCATGAATTCCTTGTGGATTCCTGGTGGATTCCAAGGAATGCTAGGAATTCAGGTGGATTTCAGGTGGATTTCAGGTGGATTCCTAGGAGTCTGAGGAAAGTCCTCTAGAAATTGTCACAAAAAATGACCAAGTATGAAATTCTAATATAACTGTTAATTTAATAAGGTGTGACTTGATAAGTGACATAATTCCTGACTTGTGAGTGTGGGAACATTCTAAATAGTATTTAACCAGGAATCATTGCATCACATTACAAAATATAACAAAGTACTAATATAAGGATAAAGCTATTCAGAAACCCCCTTTCTAGGGGAAACCCCATGAAGTGCTTGTTGTTAGGCACACAAAAAATACACTCAGCAGTGCAGTGTTGAGGTCATCAAATTACTCAGGGAAGGAAGGGATAAGGGAGCAAGGATGAACACTGTATTGCTAGTGGAAAAATGATCAGCTCAAGACTGGGGTTCTGAGTACAAAGGTTGTACCTAAATACTACCTAACTCATGTACCACACATGGTCCATGCATGTAAGTAATGCGCTGTGTACATGTGTGTTGTGCATGTAAGTAATGATCAATCATAAAAAAAAGAAAGCCTTGTGTGATCCTCATGGGTGCAGTTGCCTCATGATGTCCATGCAGTATCCATGTGTCATCCCAGATATATGATGATGATGATTGCCAAAAAAAAAAGTGAATTCATGACACTTGTTTACATGTGAGTGATGGGTGATTTTGCTGAGAGTGTGTCTGTGATTGTGTCCTGGGATGTGTTGTGGCAGTGAGCTGTGGCAGTCACACAATGTAGTATACATATACAAGATGGCCTGTATCTGGTTCTACACCATGCTACCATAACATATCCCTCTGTGAGGCCATCTCTACTGTCTACAGTGTGACAAGCATTTCTGAAAGTGCCTCTCATACTTCCTGAATGTCAATCTCAACCACATCATGCTCTATTCTAAAATACTCTCCAGTTACCTGGCTTTAAAGTAAATACCTATGGCAAATATCTTTTTTTCCAGTGTTTTGTAGTCAATCTAATTACAATTTACTTCTATATATCCATGCTTTTTTCCTAACAATTTCAGATACCCAGTATGATAACTCACAGATCATGCCTGCTGCTTGCCTGAACCACAAAAATGTACATATCTGACAATCCATGTTTAACAAACTAGTCATTTCAGCCATTGTGCCTGCTTGCCATAAGGTGCTGGGGGACCATTAACATTGACAAATGCAGTCAGAAAACAGTGATAGTCAATATACATTTGCCTATGGAGATGTCTGAAGGGGATCTGCTTGCTCACACTATTGGGCAAAAGGAGCAGGCCATAGGGATCATAGGGAACCCACTAGCTCACACTGCTTAAGTGAAAGAGTGCCCACCCTGTGCTAAGCACATCAAGGTTGAAGTTGATGAAGACATTGTGAACACAATAACAGCTTGTCATGTCCCTATACAATGCAGTGTGCATTTTCTCTGGACCATATATAATCAATCCTGACACTATCCTGACTCTCAGTTTGCCTCTGGTGTTTACTCAGGTCTACTCCAGTCCATTTCCATTTTTGTACTTACTTCATTTCAGCCACACACTATACTTTTTGTAGCACATCTCTTTCATGTTAACATTCAAATCATATTCCTTAGCCCTTGTCATATGCTCTCTCTCTCTTAACCCACTTACTTCTCTATTGCACTAGCATGATTATAGTGCATTGTGTATTTACTCTGGTTACTTAGATTTTCTAGTATTTAACTACTTTGAATGTATTGTAGTACTTCAGTTTGTTAATTATTGTGCTTAACATCCCTGCTAGTCTCTAGCTAGTGGATAAGCTACCTCTAAATCATCCTCACTCATCTTTACTTATTATCATCCCACCCATTGTCATATTTTGCACTTGACAAGATCTCTGGTCTCCAGAGATCACTCCTGACCAAATCTCTGGTCAGGAAGTTGAGTATCAGTCATCACTATACCTGGATTATATCACTCACTGTCATCTGTAAATTGGGTGTTAGGAACAAAGGAGGTGCAGCACATAAGCTGAAGCCATCACCCATCTTGACTCTTCTCTTTGGTAGTGCTCAAACATGTTTTCTGGAGATATACCCAGAGTCTCCAGTGTCTCTCACAGGTCACCATGTGTACTCTATCTGTCTGGAACCTCTAACCTATATCCTGGAAAGCATGTTTGTGACATAGCCTGAGAAGGGATCTCACAGGCAGTCCAGTGAGTCTGATGCACAACACTTGTTGTGGGAATGTCTCTTGGTACAAGTTTCCTTCCTAATGCATTGCAATCAATTTTTTGATGCAGTTCTGCTCTATATATGTAATAAGATTGTTATATGCATTTTTCTTAGCTATGCTGGTGCTGCTTCACTGTGCAGAGGCTAGGAAATATCTTCCTAGACAATTGTAGTGGAAAATTTCCAAAATCATGCATGTGGTTTGGAGTTTAAATTTTGGCAGTTTTGCCAACTTCATTTGTCCTCTTAGAAATGGGGTTTCTAAATAGTTTTATACATAAGATAATTTATATTTTACTATGATGTGATTTGATGAGTGATTGAACTCCTCATATGGTAGTAAGGGAAATTTTATAAAAATAGAGTTTTGACCCAATCATAACCCTTTCTTATGTGATCTTATATATGGTGAAATCATGCTGTCAAATAATTTTCCCATTGAGAAAAATGCAAAATACTTTCCAAATATCAACTCTTTTGTGATAATATACCTACTATTAACTCATATCATCATACACTTAACACTGCAGACATTGGCTTCTAAATCTGCCAGATTTAGAGGGAATAAATAGTGGATAAAATTAATATATATACATACCTCTATCTGCTGGATATAGGGAGAATAAAATCTTAATAAAATCTATAATAAAATCTATCTTTATTCACTGTATTTATTGTAAATAAATCCACATAATATCCATCTGAGAAATCAAGATTATATTTAAAAT
>JASFDF010000681.1:0-13288 GCA_036937115.1 Nidularia sp. FH-822889 | reverse complement strand
CAGGCAAAGGCAGCAGCCATGGAATCCCAATAATGCTCTTTGTACTGGGGTAAATAGGGCACCTTCTCAAGTCGGGTGTTAGTCAGCACATTCCTACTCTGAGCTGCCTCTTCCTGTGCAAATTTTAAAGCAAGAAGAGGCTGTCGAAACCATGATAATTCTGCCCCCAGATCTAATGCTGCCCTTTTCTCCTGGATATCATCTTTCAGAGCTTTCCTTATGAGTTCAACTAGGTTCTCCCAACCTGCAGCAAAATCTGACTAATCAAGAGGCTCAAAAGGTGCAGAGTCAAGAGGTATGGCAACCGATACTGAATGCTGCATAATCAATTGAAAATTGAGAGTCAGCTGTGTGATAAGCACATCATGGGAGAAGAGAATGCTCACTGGAGCTGAGGGCAGCTTCGGTGTAGTTGTACCCTCCAATTTTGGTGATATAGGTTGTGGCTGGAGGACAAACAATAAAGGACAATCTGGAGTCTTGGCTTTCTCCCCAAAATCTAAATCCCTCTCAGAGATGGAGATGGAGGAGACAGTGGTATGAGAAGATGGAGGGCTTGGTGTATCATAGTCACTGTCAGAAGAAGATCTTGAAGATCCTGAGGAGAAATGAGGACACATTATTGGGGAAGCAGATTGGTACAGAGAAATCAGGACATGTTGATTGTTATGTACTGTTGTAATACTTCACCCTCGGTAAGCTGATATATCTATTACATGTGCCACTCCACAGCCAACCTTGCTGCTCTTTCTCTGACCTACCTCACTATGTATTTTTTGTATTCAATTTGGGAAGCAGGTTCCACCCTAGTCTTTCTACAATCCATATGACCAGTTTTGTCAGGATAAGCACTCAACAGTTGTGAAATCAACACATTCTACAAATATCCTCAGTGGTTCAAGTATCTAAATGTAGGTAGATAGCCATGAATGCCTGATTTGGAAATGGATTCAGATCTTGAGTGTGAATCTCCAGGACTTGGAGCTGAGCACCAAGTATGCACACTTGCTGTATCCTTTATGGAGTCACCTTCCAAACTCCCTTCTTGTGCTCTAGTGTCCCCTCCTCTCCTCTCTCTTTTCCAGGGCAGCAGACATTTTTGACACATAACTTTCATAGTGCTAGCATCACTGGGAATCATTTCTTAGTTCACCTGCTGGATCTATCTCTCCCCTCCAGTGCCATCATCACCACCTTGTCCTCCATTACATGCATCTGTCACAATCACTCTGCTGTGTTTGTTTATAATCAACCCAACTTCAAATCATTGCCATCAAGGATCCTTTGCTGATGTACCATGAGCAAAATAGGCCCACAGCTGTCACTTGGCTGTCAAACACAATAAGTCAAGCTGTTTCTAAACCTTAAATCTAGAGAAAGGGTAGGTATCCCTTGTCTAGATTTTGAATGCTTGAAAAGGAAGGTGTCACTGATGGCATTTCTCTTTTCATCCATCCATAATACCACATGTTGTCTCTTCTGCTCTCCAACATTGTTTCCAAAGACAGCCTGTCCCTCTTCTTCTTTACTACCCAATACATAGTATACTATTTGATCTATCTGTACTACTCAGCCAACTTCTGGCATCAAATTGAATGGTGTTCTGTTTCCCACTAAAATGCAGTGAGATGTCTATTACGTGCCATATGATCATTTGCTCCTTTATGATGGTCTCAAAGGAAGACTGAAATTGGGCTGAAATTTAAATTATCTCCCACTGTCTTCTTTCTCGGTATTATTTTACTAAGATTAATAGGACTTTTTCTTTTTCATTGCCCCTTAGTAGTTTTGTTGGTCCTGGCACCACGAGGGAGTACTT
Organism: Nidularia sp. FH-822889; assembly: GCA_036937115.1. Classification (NCBI taxonomy): domain Eukaryota; kingdom Fungi; phylum Basidiomycota; class Agaricomycetes; order Agaricales; family Nidulariaceae; genus Nidularia; species Nidularia sp. FH-822889. The sequence goes on along the minus strand of JASFDF010000681.1, from coordinate 11,469 downwards.
GTATCCTCTTTGCCCTCCAAGAGCAGTCGAAACCAGAGATCATTTTTATTCATCAGCCGGCTCACAATAATCAACGGGAGCCAATTGTGTTGGCTGTAAAAGGTAGCACATTTGTGGAATTGGAGTGGGTAAGAGCACTCCGAGAATAGCAAATAAATCTCAACGCATGTTTTAGTTGCAAGGCTATTTGCTGCTATTGCACAGTGGTATTACTAATGCTACCTCCTTTACAACCTGTGACTGTGGCTCTGCAGCAGAGGTAATGAGTGCTATCATGAGTTTGGCTATTCTAGGACATGTCGGTTAAATTTACTGACAACTCTGAGACTCTTAAATTTGACGGCCTAGCAAGCTCCATAAACCAAGCATTCCCTGGTTTCATCATGGAAACTGTTCCTGCCAGAGAGATATGTGCCTATTGTTGCACATTCTACTTCCTTAATGCCTACTCCAATCATTGACGAAGCTGCAAAAGGGGCAAGACCAGACTCGCTCATGCTCTTACAAAAGCACAAGAAGTTAATGTGGCAAGGAAAAGACAGCGACTAGATGCGCTCAACTCCTCAACTTGTGTCATTTCATCTCCACAGGTGAGCTATTACTACCTGCTCTAACGACATCCATAGCAGGCTAATCACAGGTATAGGTTGATGCCAATGACTCAGATTCACCAACATCGATAGCAGTGCCACATGTCACTGTGTTGTCCTCGGTATCGGCTACTGAGACTCAGATTCAGATTCAAACTGTTATAACAATGATGGTAATCAGCCTATACTTATAGGTGTCATTGAATTAATTATAACTTGAGGACTGTGTTGCAGACCCCGATTCAAACTGGCTTAGACTCTCCTACTGCGCATCGAAAAGAGCAGTGAATTACAAAGCCTACTGCTAGGTACAAGGACTTCTTACCTAACATCTTAGGTCCTTTGTGACAGACCCAGACCGTGTACACAGAACTCACCACTTTGGTTACAACATTCTCAGGAATCCAATCAGAAATGGATCAAATTTCTAGATCTTGTTCTTCTAGGTATAACTCAATAACTGGAAAACGATTTATATCTGAGGCCGATTTTTTTGGGCTTAGGAGAAAATACGACGAGTCACAGGCACCAGTTCACGATCCCCACAAATATCTTACACTACAAGACTATATTGAGCATTTTCCAGAAAAAGATTGCACCGTCAGTGACTATCTGCCAGGTAGGTTTCTTAAGAAGAAATTAGATTCTCAATATTATTCGCTTCTAATTTTAAAACAGGTAGTTCCGATGTGTTATGCCAAGACTTTTATCCTTATCCTATCAAGAATGGTTTACTTCTTGGAGATTGGTACTGGAACGGTGGCCCGCAGAAGAGTCTTGCCAGCTTTCAGCAATTAACGGACATCGTTAGAAACCCAAATTTCCATCCAGCAGAAGTTCAAAATGTGAACTGGGCTAAAATTAACCAACGACTCATTGATGGCGATTCCAATCATGAATGGATGGATGAGGATGCCAACGGGCTCCAATCAACTGTTGAAATCAATGTGCCATTTCACAGCTGAACTGCTAATCCTGGTGTCCAGACATACACAGTTAACCATTTTTCTCACCGGCCTATCACCTCTGTAATAAAGGAGAAGCTATCGAACAAAGCAGAAAACCGGTATGTTCATTATGTTCCATACAAACTTCTGTGGAAACCAGGACCAACGAAAGCAGAAACGCGAGTTTATGGAGAAATATTCACATCTCCTGCATTCATGGAAGCCCACAGAATCATCCAGCAAGCTCCAGAAGAACCTGGGTGTAATCTGGAGCATAGAGTCGTTGCATTGATGTTTGCTTCAGATGCAACTCAACTTACTTCCTACAGAAATACTCAACTCTGGCCACTTTATTTATTTTTCGGAAACAAATCTAAATATGGCCGGTCAAAGCCAACACTTAAACTGTATAATCATATTGCTTATTTTCAAAAGGTAGGTTATGTTCGGAATCTTTTTATTTCCAGAAACTCATTAGGATTTTAATAGCTGCCAGGCAATTTTAAAGACTTCGCTTGTGAAAACTTTGGTGGTAACGGGGCAAGTCGAAGTTTTGTAACCCATTGTCAGTGTGAACTTTTTCATGCCCAGTGGAAGATAATTTTGGACAAAGAATTCTTGCAGGCTTACAGACATGGAATGGTAATAAGGTGCTTTGATGGAATTGAACAACGATTTTATCCCAGAATTTTCACTTATAGTGCAGATTATCCAGAGAAGTGAGTGCGTTAGATAGCTTTGAACCCATACTCACATGGCTTGCCTGAAGGATAATGGTTGCTAGTATCAGAAACTTGGGTAGATGCCCTTGTCCTCGATATCTAATCCCTCTGGAGAATGTTCGAAACTTGGGCATAGTCAGGGATATTCTTCACAGACAAACAAAGGCTTGCACAGATGACTTGCATCAGAAAGCAGTGGTGCAATCGACACACGAGATCATATATCAGAAACATTATTCGGTCAATACTTCAGCAGTCGAGACACTCTTGAAGCCCGAATCTTTAGTGCTGACACAGGTTTGGGGTTATCAGCCTTTCCCTTATTATTTATATATTAATAACATGTTTCTCAGAATGCATTTTCTGAAAAGCTTGGTCCCTTTGGCTTTAACATGTTTCCAATGTTGGTCGTTGACCTCTTGCATGAGTTTGAGCTGGGGGTATGGAAGGCAATCTTTAAGCACCTTCTATGCATCCTAGAGGCACAAAAAAAAAGTCTAATTCATGAACTTGACCGCCAGTATGTGATAACGCGACTTCCAAGCTTGTACTCATCTAAATCATATGTTTAACGTATATCCTCAGATTTAGGCAAGTGCCAACATTTGGCAAAGGTACCATCCGGAAATTTTCAAATAACTCATCTGAAATGAAACAAATGGTTGCCAGAGACTTTGAAGACCTGCTACAGGTAAGGTTCTTCATCAGAAGTACTGCAATTTTTGTCTTGACCTCACTGTTATAGTGCTCATTGCCTGTATTTGAAGGCCTTTTACCTGAAAAGCATAACAAAAAGATCATGGAACTCCTCTTCGCACTCTGCCATTGGCACAGACTTGCAAAACTGCGCATGCATACAGATCATATGCTAGATATTCCACGTCAAATTACACAATCTCTTGGTGGACAACTTCGATACTTCGAGACAGTTACATGTGCAGCGTTTAACACCAAAGAATTACAAAAAGAACATCAGCAACGAAAAGGTCGAAATGCCAAGGATAAGGGATTTCAAAATCAAAATCGAAAGAGAAGTAATGGCAATACTGATCTTGGTGGCTCCAATGTGGTGGATGGTGACGAAGGGCCTTGAAGACCTATACCGCTCATGCTCTAGGTGATTATGTGCACACAATAGAAGCTTTTGGCACAACCTACTCATACTCTACAGAGTGAGTGAGTACTAATTTCGTAAATTGCGCAAAGGCATTTAATGAATTTCCTCTATTATTCAAGGGAGAGCGTGAACATCGAGCACCGAAGGCAAGATTTCCGCGCACTAGTCATAAAGGCACTACAAAGCAAATGGCAGCCATTGAAAGAAGATAAGCACACATTCAAAAACTCTGCCATCGGGTCATTATAGAAGAAGTATGTGACGACACCGACCTTAAAGACCACTATCACATTGGCAAATCTCAAAATATTCCCATCGATATTTTTGAATTTCTTCGAGAACATCAAGAGAACCCTGCGATCAAGGTGACTCGTCTTCATTCTTCGCATATAATGATTTATTCTCTCTGACTGACATCTGTTCGCCAAGGGTTTTCTATTTAAACTGAGGAGGCATCTTCATCCTCGAGTAAAGGAGCGTCTTATAAATGAAGCACTAACCGGGACTCCATCTGACTCAGGTACACCCCTTCCCAATATTGCCGTACTTCAGGAGAATCTAGACTCCTCACAGGCTGATTTACACATAATTCTCAAAAGTGAACGAATATATGGTCATAATATCCTACAGCTTAATTACACCACATACGACATAAGGTGTGGACAGGATATTGTAAATCCACGCACCTCACATCCGGACATCATGGTCCTAAATCCACTCGGAGAAACCAGCGGGGATCTATATCGCTATGGGTGTATTATTGGCATCTATCATACTAATGTAATGTATATAGGGCCCGGTATGCTTGACTATGAGCCTAGATGATTTGACTTTCTCTGGGTCAGATGGTTTGAGACAATTGATAGCAGGACTGGTCTCTGGGAATCGTGCACGTTGGATAGACTTTGCTTTATGCCTGTCAATTCCCCAGCGGCTTTCAACTTCATCAATCCTAATGAAGTGATTCGCGCTTGTCACATCATCCCTAGAATTGTGTACGGTCGAAAATCCGACCACTCTCCCAGGCCAGACAATTCGAACACAGCAGTATCAAAATACGTGAATGGCAACCGTGACTGGAGGCATTACTATGTAAACCGGTCAGCTGAACAGTTCATGTCTATACTACCTTCATACCAAAGTAGAAAATTTAGATTTGTAGATCATGATATGTTAATGCGCTTTTATTGGGGATTGGCGGTAGGTCACGCATACACCCATGGTGACTCTCCATCTGAAACAATCCCAACCAATGGGGGTCCTCCGGAGTCTGACTTCGATATGGAGGAAGAACAAAATTATACCGAAGCAAATGGTATCCTCTGTCAACATGATACAGAGTGTCATGAGACTGATTCTGAAGAATCAGAACTTGGTTCGGATGGTAGGGAAGGGGATGATGATTCAGGTGGCAGTGATTCTTCAGAAGAAGATGATGAGCAATCCAACCAGGACGAGTCAGAAATGGAATACTATTGAATATTTCAGTTGATATAGTGGATATTCTGGATATTTGAAGGATAAAATGACCACTACACCTCTTGTAATAAAACTGACTGGCCTCCACTGCAATCATCAAACAGTTAGAGATGTTAGGCAACCAATCATTCTTGAAGTGTATAGTTACAAATGAATCTTTTTGCTGTCGGGTGCATTGTACAGATGCACATACAGCAATGACATATCTATATAGTTGGTAGATGATCCGGCTCCCATAATAGCGCAGTGGAAAATGGTATATCGTCCAAAGAGGGAACAGAACTTTTTGTGGTTGCACTTGCGCAAGGTTGCGCAACAGTAATTAGCGCAAAGTTGGGCATTTGGTGAACACCATAACTGTGACGTTACCAAGTTTCGAGAACGTGAGAGAGCAACAAAAGTGGGCAAACATGATAGATCTTCGAGAGAATACACAGAAGTTAGCAAGAACTGTGTATTTAAGGTAATCAATTCAAGAAGACTGAGGAACTACTATACCAACTATACTACTTATATACTATTCTGAATACTTATTGTTAGCTAAATGGGTTATAAACCCTTTACTGAGGAATCTTTCAGGTTTCACAATAATATGATAATCGGAAACATGAATGAAGGGAGCACAAAATGCACGAAGGTGGATTGGAGTCTGCGAAGTTCATATGTACAGGAATTGTATTCTAAAGCATATATGATGTGATACAGGGTCGCAGAGTATGCATTCTATTCTTGTAATATCGGTGTCCAGGAAGTAAGTCCCGTACCATACAGTAACAACATACATAAATAATATGAGAGGGACTGAGACCTGTTATTCTAGCTTTAGTATAGTTTTGGCATTCACCATGAGTTCCTGATAATGTCTTTGAGGTAATGATTTCATAATGTCACTGACTGAGGCTTGGCTTGCTTGCTATCAACTATGATAGATATATCTAGCGAACAACATCTTTACTCTAGTGCAATCTCTGATGCAATGTAGTAAATGATGAATTATACAGTTCATGCCTGTTGGAATGCTCCTTTCAAGTTTGAATTGTGAGTGGGTTTCATGCAGGTTGGTCAAAATGTGTGCAAATATGTGGAAATTTGCAGCAATTTTGTGCAAGTCAATGATGGTTTGTGCAAATAAGTAATTGTCTGCACAAGTGTGTTTTTGAATTTTAATCAAATGTATGAAGCACAAGATCACATATAGACTGTAATTAGGGTAAGCAGGAACAGAGCCTTGTATATTAATTGTTAGAACAGTGACCACAAAGGTCAGCCTGAGCACTGATTCAGACCAGAATGAGATGATGCTTAAAGGCACTCATGAATTCAATCAGCACATGGACCTTCTAGAATATTTTAAATAGCAAAATGATGCACAATGCTAGGTGTGATTGCCAGCACTTCTCTTTCCATATGCTTGTATCACAACTGGGATGACATTTGAGACCCATCTACTGGGCTGTTAACTTAAGCTACAGTTAGAGGCTTTTGTCTCCTGGGTCTGCTCTCACATCATTTGCACTTAATTGCATAACATTTGAGGCAGGCCTTTGTGATGCTATTGATCCTGTTTTGTCTTCAGACTCTTTTGCATAACATTTACTTAAGTATAGGGCAGCAGTTGGGCACACAAATAGGATGGTCAAAGAGAAGAAAGAGGAGCTCTCCCCCATCATTGAGAGACATGCAATTACTGAGTTATATATTAAGGAACTGCAGTTAAGAGTAGACAAGTTGACAGGATGAGAGGCCTCCACTGAAGTGAGTCTATCTTTGACTGCTTCTGATAGTATATGTCTACAGTCAAAGACAATCAAATATGGAAAATTTCTTGTCCAAGTTGTGAAGGTACAGGAAACTATCAAATGTGGTAATTTAGTATGCAATTGTTGTATTTAGGACTTTATGAACAAGAATAAATGAGCAAATTTTCCATAGGGAGTAATCTCATGATTTATACCCCATGGCATTAGCCAAATAAAATCCTACAAATAATGAACAAAGCAGTAATCAGCTCCTTTCATCAAGTTGCATTTGTTCTGATCAAAACATATGGCCTAAGGGTGCCTGTTTTTGCCCCAAAAAAAGTTCAAAATGAGACTAAATAATAGCTTTTACACCTCATTTCTTGCTTCATATCACCAAAATTCTGAGTGGATGCAAGCTGAAACATGCTTGCAACATCTCAGGACTGCAAAATTAGGAGCCTTCTATTGATGTTACTTCTTCTGAGCACACAGAGCATGATGAACTAGCTGACTTTTAACCTGTACAGGTTGATGAACATCATGACATGGAGATTTGCACATGAGTTGAACATGTTGCAGCAGCTAGTTCCATAGAGGTTCTTGATTCCAAGTATGAGGATGAGGAAGAATGGTGTACAGAAACTTACTTTGATGGCTTTAAGGACAACTTGGCAGTTAAAGTAGAATCTGAGGCTGAGTTGACCATTGAGAATGAAGATGTCAATGAGTGGGATACACAATGGGATGAACTTAGAAGGCCAGGCTTGCAGGTTGATCTTGGATATGACCCACAAGATGAAGACTGGGTTCCAGTGAAGATGAGGGCCAAAAACAGAAAAGAGAAAGAATCTGTGTACTAAATGTATTCAATGTGACTTCTGTCTCCAAAATACTTTGCAGGCTGACTGAAAACCTATGCAAAGGGACATGATGTAGCTAGCAAATCTCTTTGCACTCAGCAATGGCATAGAAATTGTATATGCATCCAGGGGAATCTCAACAGCTTTGCCACCATCCATCTGCAAGAAGATTTGCCAAAGCACCTATTCCTGCTCTGGTTGCCAGTTCATTGATGAAGGAACCTAAGCACATTACTATCTGTGAGGAGCCTACAATGCCACCTTCTCTTGGTTTCTTGGATGATGGTGACTCATATCCATCTGGTGCTTTGAGGAAGAGAAGCTGTCCAAGCAATGAGGAGTCTGAGGAGCAGGAAGATGGTGGAGGAGTGCAATAGGATATTGATGAATCTGAGGATGTTGATGACTTAGAGGAAGCATGGGAAGAGGAATTGGCAGAAATGATCATGCCAAAATTTGACATTCAAGGGTAGAAAGAGGTGCTGGATCAAATTCAGCAGGATATTACAGAAAGACATACAACCCTATTTTTAACTCAACTGAACTAGCTCATGGTCCTTTGTATGTTTGTGAGGCTGAGGCTGGATCAATACAGACAAATTGCAGCTGGTGTTAATATTGCAGTGAATTGGCATGATGAGTATGTGTTTGTCACAGGTGCATCATTACCAGATCTTCAAACTGCTTCCTGTGGAACATCATGGAAACAGGCAAGCATGGTCATTACTAAATAATGAATCTGTGCAGTCTGCAGCATGCACCTGGCTTCTGGCACAATGCATTAGCTATGTCACTCCACAGCCTTTTGCTTGTGCTCTCAATGAAACTCTCATATGTCCCTCAGCATCTTGATGAAGCACCCACTCTGTGAAAGAACTGCACATTGATGGCTTTTGAAACTTGGATGGAGTCAGATTGTTCTTTAAAAAGGAGTGTACATGGATGGCCATGAGCGTGACAATGTCATCAAGCACTGAGAAGAAGAGTTCTTATCAAAGAAGAAAGAGTTTGAGAGGCATGTAGTATGCTTTGAAGGACCTGAACTTTGTTGAATAGAGCCTGAATTGCTCCCCAGTTAACAAGCCTTGATGGGACAATGGCAGGATGAGAGCTGCATTTACCAATGAGACCATAAGAATTTTACATGGTACATCTTTGTGCATATTGTCATGAAAGGGCAAACATCTGACTCACCAATATGGACAGGCTGAAATTTTTTTAGTCAAAGTCTAGCAGTGTCAATTAGCAGCCAGATGCATAGCAGAAGTGATGTCCTGCACACTCACAGCCAGAGCAGCCTCCTATACCACTATCATGGAACTCAGTTGGAAGGTTTGCAACTTCCCACTACTGGAGGGCATGTTGTCTTTGTCAGTGCTAGATGATCTCAGAGCAAGTTTCCAAAGATGCTGGTTAGATCATATATGCAAAATTGGTATGTACCCTTCTATTCCCTCCCTCTTTTGCTTCCTTTTGAATACAAATATTTGAATATGGGGTCCTAATGTGCATCCACTGCTCCTTCACTCAAGCAATCATTAAGCACCTCCATAAACTCCCTAAAATACACATACACTCCTTCTTTCCTTGCATGTATTGGGCATTGTCAATGATCCTCAAGTTGGTCAGGGAGCAGTTCAATATATGACCAAATTCATGCTTGTGGTTTTGGAATATGTGGACCATCAGTTTTTGGCTGCTGTGAGTTTCTTTCTTCTCTTCCTTTTATCCTCTACTTCCTGTCCTTCTCCTCCATGCCAGCATGGACTAGCCATCAGAAAGTACTGGAACCACCCCTACAGCATTAACATCCTTTACAACACTGCATTCAAATTATACCTGCTAGCAGTAAGTATACTATCTGTTTTGAGGACATTACTTACTCCAGATATTGACTTCAATTATCCTGAGTTGAAGAATTATCATAGTTGGAAAGTGATGTTACAGAGCACCTCATCTGACAATATTGTGGACAGAATGTGTCTTGTCTTTCATTCATTATTTGATTCAAAATTTCTAAAACAGAGTCCCATATATTTAGGGTAGTGATATGTATATGGACACAGGCAGCATATTACTATTACCAAAACTAAGCTAGGAACATCTTGTGATAGAACCACAGATCATGGATGGGCTCAATCAGTGCACTGCTATAAGATATTAACTATGAGCTAGGGGCATGCATGAATAAAGTTCATATTGGTCAAGGTTGGTTATTGACAAGTTTAAGCTAAGGTTTTATAACAAGATCCAATCCATCTCACTCCTTATGTGGTATGCCATGACTAGATAGTATTAATGGAAACAGTGCTGGTATTGGCTAAACCTGATCAACTAGTAATTTTCAGAGAAAATTCTGAGATAGCCATCCTACTATTCATACCCCTTGCATGTTTTGACAAGGCTGCATAAAAGTAGGGAAATAAATGGTATAGTAGGTTTAACATGATCTTCTAGAAGACTTTAAAGGAGATACATGCAGAAAATTTTAATTGTTGAGAATATAAGCATAATAAATGTACTGATTTGCCATAAGTGATAGCATGATGCACTTGGGATAGAATCACAACAGTGCTATTTCATACCTTGAAAGCAGATGACTTCTTTCAGCATTGAGAATATAATGAGATTCAAACCACTGCCATGCAATAGGTGATAAGATGGTATCAATTTAGGTAGAACTATTATCAAGACAATTCAGACCATTGAATTAAGGGCTGTATCCCATTTAAAGCATCTTTGTTATATCTGATATAGCATGATATGTCTTTGTCACTAATATCATACTGCTAAATCACCATTTATGGGTGCCACCTCTCCCTGTGGAATTCCACCCCATGGAACATACCCATTATATACTTAGTTGTATGTGCAAACATCCTCACAATTTTTTGTACCCACCATGTACCCCCATGTATCCATGATTCTACCAGCATATGAGTTTTTCCTTCATTTGCAGAATACAAATTAGTACCTCTTATTTCCTTCAGTTCCTCCATATTGTGAGCAAATTTATTAAACTTTACCAATATTGTTATAGCTAACTGTTGTTTTCAAGATCTGCCTCAGCAGCACATAGTCCAATGTTGCTGCAGTAGTTGCCATCAAATCCAGCCTGGAACAGGACACTATGCAATCACATCTATCTGCTGAGTCTGTTGCAGGATTGAAGGTCTAGATGTTTGATAGTCTGATTGGAGTTCTATTTTCTTTGTCTCTTTGGGTTAATTTTCATGCATATTATCCACCCCCATTTCACTTTACTATTGATCAAGCCAGACCCTGGCTTGGCATGATTTCCTCTGTGCTAATGTTTAGTGACTAGGCAAGACAAGAGACATTGAAGTGCTTTGCTCCTGAAGCTTGAAGGCCCATAACTTCAAGAGGACCAATAGTTGTATTAGCACCAAATGGGACCCACACTCCCCCTGCCTGAGCTCAGTATAGTCTGCATTTGCCAACCTCGAACCCAGCTCTTTCTGTTTTTGGTAGATAGATAATAGTCCTAGCTCTCATCTTGAAATGCTTGTGGATGATTTTCAGCACTGAGAACAACATGAGATTAACTGTTGACTTTCCAGAACTGACAATGTAAATACTTCTAGTAAGAAGATGAGAATCCTGGTTCAAAAATAGTGAAATACTTGTGGATAAATCTCATTGCTAAGAACATCTTGAGATTAAAGCTGCTAACTTATCAAATGAAAACATGATACAATTCTGGGAGAAATTTGATAATCCCATGTTAACTGTGAAATACTTATGGATAAATTCACATGAACAGATCAAACCTGTTTAGATGATATGTCCAGATAGTGTAACCTGTGAAGATATGAACTGCAGTCCTTGGTCATTACATCAAAGCACTTCACCTAAAGATATTACCAAAGTAACATTGATAAAAGGCTCAGACATATATAAAAATGTCTCAGTGTTAACTGGCCAATGTCCAAAGTGTCATGCATTGTATTCTGCTGATCATGAAAGTTTTCTGGACCAAAATAATAAAAAG
>JASFDF010000680.1:0-13299 GCA_036937115.1 Nidularia sp. FH-822889 | reverse complement strand
AAAAGTATAGTGTGTGTGGCTGAAACAAAGTAAGTACAAAAATGGAAGTGGACCAGAGTAAACCTGAGTAAACACTGGAGATGAGCAGGAAGTTGGGCAAGTGTTGGGATTGATTGTGAGCAGTCTGGAGATTGCACACACTGCACTGTATAAGGATATGACACTCTGGTCCATTTTCATTTTTGTACTTACTATGTTTCAGCCACATACACTATACCTTTCAAAGTATATATATTTGTGTTAACATTTAATTCATATTCCTTGGTCTTCATCATATGTTTTCTTTCTTTTGACCCTCTTACTTGTCCACTTCACTAGTATGATTTTAGTATGTCACATGTTTACTCTGGTTATTCTGATTTCTTAGTATTTAAGTACTTCAAATGTATCATAGTACTTTAGGTTAAAGCTACCTCTGAACATTCTCAATTATCACCATCTGTTATTATCCATCTTGTCATTATATTTTATGCTCAATGAGATCTCTGGTCTCTGGAGATCCCTCCTGACCAAATCTCCAGTTAGGAAGTTGAGTATTGATTATTTGCATCCTTGAAACCACTCACTCACCATCATCTGTAAATTGGGCTTTAGGAACAAAGGAGGTGCAGCACATAAGCTGAAGCTGTCACCCATCTTGACCCTTTCTCCTTGGTAGCACTTGAACACATTTCTGGAGATATATCTAGAGTTTATGGTATTCCTCTCTGGCCCTACCATGTATTCTATTTGCCTGGAGCCTCTAGGCTATATCCTGGAAATGAGTTCTTGACAGTATCTTAGTATCATGATTGTAAGTTTACCTTTTCTGACTTGGTTGGACAGGGTAGAAGTATCTTGATCCATTGATGAGAATGCTGAAAATAGATTTCATTTCACCATTGCAATCATTATAGATAAACAACTACAACCTATGTAGCATCTAACAAACATGCAGATATTTACTATATATAGATTAGATATAATGTTGAACAGATTTTAGAGCTGCTCTTTTTCTTTGATCCTAGATAATGTGCTGCTTTTGACCAGTAGATGCTGTATGTTAGTATAGCTGGAGGGAATTTGACTGTATAAACTATCAGAAACTGTATTCATCCTTCAAAGAAATAAGCAAAACATACCCACCAGTTCCACCATGTAAAAAGTTCTTCCACTTCTGCACTCTTGTCTTGGTCCTCCAACAACTCCAGGATGTTTGTGTAAAATTGTTCTGAATCAGTAGCTGTATTGGTTCTTATGAATACTGGGGTTGAGGTAAGTGAGAATTGAGTCTATCATATGAAAATTAGCAAGTGTTGTAACATATTTTTAAACATATACCTAGGTTGCTGCATATACTATTGAAGTGCTAGTTACACAACTTATTCCATGAATTTGAGTATTCCAAGAGCAAGTAGCTTTTGGCTCTTTGTCCACTGAGCTAGGTGATGTGAAGATGTGTTTATATGTCTAGGAAAAGATTGAATATTGGAGGCAAAACCAGCAGAATACATGAGGTTGCTCACTGATATCAACAGCACACTCTGGAAAAGGCCATCTCCTGGATCATTTTTGTCATAAATATACCCTCTGTAAAGAAAAATTGGCCACTAGTCACCTGACATTACCAGCTCACCATTTCTTAGCTTCTTGTGAACTCTGGGAAATGGTGTAAGTGTGACATTATAATTTGATTGAAAATATACTCACTCTGTATTAGACCAGTCTACTCTAGCTGGATAAAGCAGAGCACCTGTCCTATCATGATTGAAACCTTGGTCACTCTTCACATTTTGCATGATAGGTGGGTTAAGAGCCTCTCCATGGAGTGCTATTCAATCAATGATTGCACTTTTGAGACTCTTAATGTCATCTGGCCTTGTGCTTGAGGCACATTTCTGCAGCTAATGAAATTTGATTACAATACAAGCCAGTATTAGGATATTGAAGCTCTTCAGACTTAAAAGATTGGCAAGTAGGTATGCTTCCTCTTCAGAGCTATTCAATATTTGCTCTTTAAGGTCTGGAACCATTTTGAGCAGTTGATCAAACATACAATGTTCTCTCTGTTCCCTATATGAGTACATCATTTTAGAGCTGATAGGCAAGTAAGCAGATGGTGAAACGGCTATAGTTTCTTCCTTCGCTCAGGTTGTAGTGCATTTTGGCAGGGTGGCAGGGTTGATGGTTTTGTGATGACATGTTGAAATGGGGCTGTAGTTTGTAGAGTAGATTTCACAATAAAATCACTATACTGCCTTGCTGGGTGCTCACAACCTTTCAAGTTTGTGGGAGCAAGTCTGAAGAGAGGTGCATTTGAGAAACTGTACACAATGGCTCAAAGTATAATAGAAAAAGATGTCTGGCACAATTCTAGCTAGCTCTAGAGCTTTCAAGGCCAATCCAATCTATGAGTGGATATGGTTCTCCTCAATATAACTTCACAATTTTCTAAAGGTGGTCTTCCTTCCCTTGCAAACTCTAGTGAACCCTCTAAGCTAGGTGGGATGGTCTTCCTTTTCCTTATGATCCCAAAGACAGCACTCTTCCTGCTGTTGTAGAATGAAGTCTCAAGGAGATGGTCTTCCTGTCTCCTGAAATTGCACTTTTCAGCTGAGTCAGAGGGATTGTCTTCCTGTCCCTCAGACTTCTCAATTTAACAAACAATACTTAGGACTTGGTCCTAGGACTCAGTTATCTTGAGTCCAGTTCTTTGCCCTCTTAAGATAATATGTAGAAAGGTTTTCACTCTCAAAATGCTAGCTCTAGCTAGGTTGCCTGACTTCAAAACCAAACTGAGATTTGCTTGTGTCCTCTGACTTAGTATTTGCAGAAGCTGGCAGGCTTGTCATTGCAGATCACTTTGTGAGAGAACAGGGGCAGAATCCCTGTTACTCCTTTCTTTCCTTGGCCTCAGGCTTTTATCTCTCTCTTGGTTTCTATTTTTAGGTGAGTCACTAAACAACATCTCTACTAGAGGTTGAAGGTTTAGTAGTATTTATCCTCTAGGCTTATATCAATTCAGTGCTTCTACATGTTATTTCACTCCTTTCTTGGAGCCTAGGACATGTTCAAGCACACTACTACTTCAGTTTTCTGTGATTTGGATTCAGTCAAAGTGTGGGAAAATCCTCCCCTTAGATAGTGTAGCTTAGACTATTTTTATTATTATTATCATGTGGCCTGCTCATGTATCATTGCTGCAACAGCCTTCTTTCATATGATGTTCTAGCTATGTTTCTACTTGTCATGTTATGTGTACATGTTATGAATTATATCTATCACCAAACAAGAATTTGATTATCTCAGCTTGGCTGCATGGCTCACTATAGGCACCCACAGACCAGACTTAGCCATGTTGGCTCTGTCTAAGTCCTGGATACTGAGTGCTATATCTAGTGCTGCTGCACTCCAAATTCCACTCTATGCTAGCTAGACACATGTTCTTCTGTACTTATAGCTTTGTTGTTGTACATTATTCTGTTGTAGCTAGTTAACTTAACTAGTATAATAGTTCTGTTAATAAAACAAGAATTTTCCTCAGTGTTCAGGTGTAGATCTGCACAGGGCATATCAATGTCTTCTGTAGTGGCAGAAATGGTGAAGAATATAGAATAGATGAAGATAGATGAAGATATAGCATGCAAAAAGCCCAAATGACTCTATCATTATATAATAAATAGTTAGCCTTATAACCAGAACTGGATGAGATCTTCAAACTCCTGATATTGGCAGGAGATGTGGCAGATTGAAATCAATGTTTATATGTCAGATCATATTAGATCATGTCAGACTCTGTGCCAGAAATAGCACATGTTGACATAGCAATTAATTGCATTGGGGGATTTTCATAGCACTATTACAGGGTGTTAAATCCATGATAGGTAGAGAGAAAGATTAAATTCACCTCAACATAATAATAAGAGCAAGACCTTGATGGCAATAGTCATATATTTCCAGTCCCAAAATTCAAAGGCTGAGAAAAAGGTGTTGAGCTGATGGGTGAAGTAAGTGGATAAGTACCTTGCACAGTTCAGCCAACTTAGCAGTGCTTAGCATTACTACCTTGGGATGCTAGACAATAATGGATTTATGCAGAAGCAGCACAGAGATGGTGATTACATAGTTTCCTGGACAATGGGATCCATGTCATATGATGTTATAGCTAATTGTCCTGAGAAAAGCCATACTAAAATGGTTTGTAGGAGGCTGGGCTGCTCAATACAAGTAGCACATGTGTTAATGAACACAAGATGGTCATAGTCATTGTAGCTTCCACATTGTATCACCTCCAGGCTGTTCAAATTGTTGAATAGAGTGAGTTTAGCCTAAGTAAATTTCTCATGAGCAAGGTCACTGAATGCATGCCAGAAAAGGATAGATCAATTGCTATAACATTGATGCTGACTAACCTACCTATATTTATGGCCAAATAACAGCAAAGCTGGCTTGTCAAAGAGTTGTCAGTTTTGAAACTGATGGTGCAGTTTACTCAAAAGTCAGTACATATGGACTTGAACCCCCAATGCTGACACATATATTTGCCCTAGGATGCCATTTCAAAAGAATTTAAACAGTACAGTTGCAAAAGCTCTATATGGTGCAGCATGCACTATCTCCAGACTGCTTACAATCAATCCCAATGCTTTCCTGACTTCCTGCTCATCTCCAGGTTTACTCAGGTTTACTCCAGTCTATTTCTATTTTTGTACTTACTTCATTTCAGCCACACACACTATACTTTTCATAGTATATCTCTTTGCATTAACATTCAATTCTTATTCCTTAGCCCTTGTCATATGCTCTCTTTCCCTTAACCCACTTACTTCTCCAGTTCACTAGTATGTTTTAAGTACTTCATATTTACTCTGGTTCTCTAGTATATAAATACTTCAAATGTACTGTAATACTTTAGTTTGTTAATTATTGTGTTTAACTGTCAAGTTTTGTTCCAGAAGAGAATATAGGGACTAGAGGTCATAGGTTATGATAGTGCTACATCAGAAAAGTTGGAACTAAACATTGGAAGGATTTCTGACCATAACACTAAAGATAAGAACTGTTGGCTTCAGCTTATGTGCTGCACCCTTCCAGTTCTCATGGGTTCTAAATTAGATAAGTAGTGTTCCTGGTGATTTTCTAGGATTGACTCAGACTATGTTAGGACTAGGAGTGTCTGTTACAGATTTAATCCTAAGACTCTGAGGACTCCTAGCAGACTCCTAGCAGACTCCTAGGACTCCATGCAGACTCCATGCAGAATAGGTGGCCAAGAGTAAAGACCTCCCTCAGTTCACTTTTGTAATTGTCTAACTAACCTCATTCTCTCTGGGTGTGAAAGGATGTAAGCCTCAAGTGCTGCTTTTCTTCAATATTCTGTCTCTCATAAGCACTATTTTTAACAGCTTGTGAGTCTACCATGAGACATTATATGCCATTTCTAATACATGTTTATATCCTTCCATCAAAAGAATGTAAGTGATATGAGCACTAGGCTTTTGTTCTGATATGCATGAGCTATCAATAGTTTCTAGGTTTCCTCATAAATCTTCTGCTTAGTAAACTCACTGAAACATCCTGTAATGCATGATCTTGGTAGTCTGTAAGCATCTTTCAATTATTTCATTTTTTGAAGGAACAGTTGACAGTTCCCATCCAAAGAGAGTATGTCTTTGCATTCTTTCTTGTAGTTGCTAGCTTTATAAAGCCCCCTTTTAGGAAGTGATTGGTCCTTTTATAAATAGATGTTTCTGAATTCTCATAATAAACTAGATTGTAGGTCTTCAGTTGTAGCTACCACATGTATGCATGTTTGCTGACAAAGGCCCTGATATTTCTTCAAAAGTGGGTAAGCATTAACTCCATGGCCAAACCTTTTTCATTCTCACTAATTGTATTCCCTTGATAAGGGGGTAAGTTTGATTACTCTAAGACTTTTTTTTTCATTTGTTTATTATCTCCTTCATAACTTGTAAGCCTTCCCTTATGTTTCACAGTAATCAGATTTGATATTCAACTTGATACTCCCAGGACATGAGTATATCCTTGAGAGCTCTTGTGCACAATATCATTACAGGCATTTAAATTTCTGCAGCAGGTATCATTGCTTCAATTATAATATAACATTGCAATTCTGACTCTAGTGTTCTATATCACTGATAGGGAGTACATAGATTTAATTTGCACATTGTGTTTGGTACTTACTATTCACTACCAATGACTGACAGAGTAAGTCATCCAGTCCATCACAGAGGATTAGTCTCACAGAATACACATTCTCCTACTTCTCAGGGAATAAGTTATCATCCATCTCCATCTTCTTATGTATAACACCTACTTTTTCAGTTCATAAGCTTTTTTTTTCTGAATTAGTCTCTGTTATGGCATACCATATATCTAGAGAGCTGTTAGCTATACCATACTAACTAGTCAGTTTGTAAGCATTCATACTAATTTCCCAAGTGTACTTCCTGATACAACTATTTGATGGCCATTCTCAAGGGGGTGAGTGCCTTTCAAACAATACACAATTGCATTAAGTGCTGAATTTTTGAAGTTGGTAAGTCTGTCATGAAGATTGCTAATTCATCAGGCCTCTTATATGGTGCCTTCTTGATTATGTTACCAGAGAGTAACTAAGTGTCAAGTTCCATTCCAGAAGAGAATATAGGGACTAGAGGTTGTAGGTTACAATAGCACTACATTGGAAAAGTTGGAACTAAATGTTGGAAGGATTTCTGACCATAATGCTAAAGATAAGAACTGTTGGCTTCAGCTTATGTGCTGTGCCCTTCCAGTTCTCATGGGTTCTAACTTAGATGAGTGGTCCCCATGGTGGAAGATAATTACCAGTGTCAGAAGCATGTCAGAGATAAACAAGATTTGACAACTAGAGTCAAGTCTAGTGTCAAGGACAAGATAAAACTAGTCAACATAAGTTAACTAGAGGGAAAGTTGGAAGGGGGTTGGAAGGTTGGAAGTGAATCAGAAAGACTTAGTAGTAACTGAGTCAGAGGACTAGAGGTAATCTTAGTTGATATTTGGATTGGAGACTATGGTACAGAAGTGAGCTACTTAAATATGAGCATTGCTAATTGTAATAGTAAAAGCAGAAATAGCAATACTATGGATATGAGGAATAATAAAAGTCCTTGACACATAATAAAAGTAGCAGAAACAAGAGTGGAAGTGTAACTGAGTGGAAGCATACTTGGAAACAGTAATTGTATCATGAGTGTCAAATAATCAAAACAACAGTTTGGAGATTAACAATGAATGGAAACAGATGGAAGATGTCAGAAGCATAGCAGGAATCATATCATATAGTTGGAAAGTGTCAGAAGATGTCAGGAAAGATTGCAGATGTAACACTAAGTCTATAAATCTTTGCAATACTGATTCTAACACTTTGTCAGGGAGTAAGTTTTTATTTTCAAAATTCCTATTTGTATGGTGACCCCAGCACTCTTCTTATGGCTAGAATGTGAGTATGTATAATCAGTCACAGTATCATCTCTTTTAAATTACCTCAATAGCTTGTAAGTAAGCAATTTACACTGTACAAGGGAATTGCATGTTAAGTTCAATGTCAATATATCCTTTCTTAATAGGATGTAAGTTCTCATCATGATTTTCAATTTTTCACCCTCTTATTCCTTGAAATTTTGTAGGTTCTTAGTCTTCTTGGTTGATATAAATGCTGAATTTTGGCTGCATGAAATGCAGAGGATGTAAGTTTTTTTTAAATTTTAAATTAGATTCTAGCACTACTGCCCCATTGAATCTTCACCAGGAAAGTGCATTTTTGAATATTACTTCAATGGACACAATTTTATATGGCTATGCAGGTCCATCCTCTTTATAGAATACCAACCCCTTCATATTAAATTTTGACTGAATGGGGCACCTTATACACAACAAGTTGCAATGTTTGGTATCAGCATGTCCTTCATCCTGTCAAGGACTAGTAGAATAAACATACAGATATAGGTGCCACCAACATCACCAAACATTTGTTCATCCTCTGGGAAACAACACGTGACATTAACTGCCTGTAAATGGTGGCTGGTCATTTTATGTCATCAGATTGCAGCAGGAATGTAAGGCACAAAGTGGAGAGGATTTTCAAGGAAAATAATGGGGGGATTTTCAAGTTTGGAAAGGGCATGTAGGCAGTGAGGAAGGTTTTTGGAGATAAACTTGTGAAAATGGCCATTGAGAACTGCCTGTGTAAGTCTAGGTCATATCCTTGAAGGTATACATGCTGAACATAACAATATCCTTACAGCTCTATCAGTCTCCAGGATGAAAGGCATGCCATATTGACTATAGTTCTGGATCCTAATACCATGTGTATGGGCTTATTCAGACTGCTTCTTCAAATTCCCATGATAATTTGACTATTTGGAACATGAATTATCTTCCCAGCAAATATGAGAAACATCAGAGCATTTTTTTACATCTGATCATTCTCTGACATGCCCTGCAGTTGTGCATCAAAATGAATTCCATTGAATTATACATAGCCAAGATACATGGTACTGTGTTGGAAAAATCCCAATTAGCATATCAGTGGTTGTGATGGGTGATGAACCCATAAGACCTGATCAACCTTTTGCTGGTAGTCATATCAGCAGATTATCAGGTTGTGTAACCACTGGTAAACCACTTGTACAAATGATCAGTCTCTGATAAATTTCCTCCTAGCAAGCATATCAGAATGTCATCATCTCACATCATCTCTAGTAACTCAGACAAGCTCTGTCCAGTCTTGAAGGAGATGAATATCAGATCCAATGTGCTGAGGTCATTGCATTTTCAGCACTGATGAGTATTCAATAAATTCATGTGCTGTCAGCCATATCAGTAAATTATTAGCTCATGTAATCACTGTAAACCACTTGCACAAATGATCAGTCTCTGATAATTTTCCTCCCAGCAAGCATATAAGAACATTGTCACATTGTATCATCTCTGGTAACTCTCACAAGTCCTGTCCAGCCTCAGGAGATGAGGAATACTATATCTGGTCTGTTGAGGTCATTGCATTTTTGTTACTGACCAGTATCTGACAACCTTTCATGACAATGTTAACATGTTAATGTATCATGACAACATATTTACATGTAGGAACATATCTCCATTGACAGTGTCTACAATATAGTGAAGCCTTGCATCAGAATCAAAAACAGGACACAGGAAGGCTCCCTGGACAAGATAATCCAGTAATACAAATGAGGATTCTCTAGCTTCTGCATAAATTTAACAATCCTCCCACATTGTATAAGGGCTCCAGTTGTTTTGGGTGGATGAATGGACCAATGCCATGTCAACTACTTTTCTGGAGGGCAATTGACATCATAATAATGAACAGAGATGGGCCACAGAAGTTCCAGGGCTGTCATCATTGATAATAATGCAGTCATATTGCTCACACTGATGAAAGTCTGGATTGCAACACAAAATGTCACAAGCCTCTGTCCAGTTCTCCATAGATTGATACATGATTTTAAGGCATTTGAAAAACTGAACCTGTGAAAATCAGATTTGTTCAAGGAAGATTAATTATATCCATTCAAAACCAAAAATAACATACATATATAAGATCTTGATAGCAAGGAGCTTCTTCAGGAAAGTTACATGTGATGAAAGAGCAAAGACACTCATCAAAAGAAACAAAATCATGGTCAGTTGGTGCAAAAATCTTTTCCAGCTCCCTGTCAGACACACAAACAATACACTCTATAGTGCAGTGTTAAGGTTGTCAAATCACTCAGGGAGAGGGGAGGATAGGGGAGTAAGAATGAGCACTATATTGCTAGTAGAGATATGACCAGCTCAAGACTGGGGTTCTGAGTACAAATAATGTAACTAAATACTACCCAACTCATGTACTATGCATGTAAATAAAAATCAATCATAAGAAGAATGGAGCCTTGTGTTGTCCTCATGGTATCCATGCAGTGTCCACATGCTATCCCCAAGATTAGATATTCCTGTGATAAATCCAAAAGATACAATAAGATAATGATGATTGCCAAAAGAAAAGGCAAATTCATGACACTCCCAGGAGTCCAATCAAGTGCCACTGAGTGAACCTGAAGTCCAATGCCACTTAGGGCTGCACAATTTGAGCTTCTTGGGAAATCTGCCACAAGGTCTTCAAGATCTGCTTGAGGTTGCAAAGCTCATACCCTACTGTCATCATCAATAGCCATGTGGATGAGGGCAATTGCTTCTTGGTTTTCATCAATTCTGACTATCTGAGTCACTTGGATGAGTGCCCAATTATTGATGTGGGTGAGCAGCAGGCACACCTGTTTTTTTGGCTTCTTTCATGCTTGTCTGCTTATATGCTTCAGCTGCCTCTTGTTGGAATCCCTCCCCTGGACATGTAGATGTGTTATCAGTGGTCCCTTTTTGCCATATATCTGAAATGACATGAGATATGTAATGCTGTTTGAAGAAGTTGAAGTTTTTCCCATATTCCTTCAATACTTTCTGAGAGTGTAATGGAGGAATGGAAGAGCCTAGAGGAAATGACAATTCCACATACTGAGCCATATTTTTTGTAGTCTTTTATCAATCCCTCCAGATACTTGAGGCACTGTTCTGTCATGCATCACAGCCTGATTATTATTCAGTAGCATTGATAGGCTTGAATGCAAGGTATGAGTGGCAAGTTTCAAGGAAGCAGCTGCACAATGCATGGAAGTATGCACTAAATCTGAAATAGTATTAGACCACTTGGTACAAATGAAGTAAAACATGTGATTTACCTTTAAAATGTTGTAAAAACTTTGTCTATCATTAAATGAGATGATTGAAATATGGCTGAAGTGCTTTAAGTTATTCCAAGATGGAAATTTGTACATGCCATATCAAGGCTCAGCAAACAGAAATTGGAGGAAAATATTCTGTCAATAATATGTTGAGACTTACTTCAATGTTAATTTTACTAGACACTTTCTGTTCTCCAAAATGCTGAGAACAAGCTCCCAGATATGCTTTCCCCATTTTCCAAGATCATCTGAATGCAATGTGTCATATAAAGATGCTATGTAAGGATCAGAGAACCAAAAGTCCCTTAGAAAGTGCTGAAGCCCTTGGTTCAAACAAAGTACAATTGTTGTTTTACAACAACTCACTTTAATATCATATAATCCATGGTCCTGTAGAATCTTCTCTTTCACTGTCTTTGAAGATGCCTGAGAAACATGCTCCAAGATAGAATGCATGGACTCAGATGTCCAAGGTTCAAAGGACTTGGTAATGAGGTGAAGTTCTGACTTATGTACTAAGCAATTTGGACATGGATGATTTGCAGTTTCAGCTCAACAAGCACAAAAATAAGTGGCCTCTTCACCATCCTGAGATCTGATGAGAATCCCAGGGTAGAGAATCCAGGTTATTCCATTTTTACAGAGGTGTGCCTCTCCACATTGCAAGCATTGTCCCAGGGATGCAAAAATATGGCCAAGAATTTTTTGGTAGACTTCTCATTTAAATTGGGCAAATACCAATGTTTCAACTGCTCCACAATCACTCAGGTTGCTGGATCCTCAATCTTCTTGCTCATAAATATCATTTTGTTTCAATGCTGTTGAACCACTTACAATGTGCATATAGCCTAATAGAATCCTGCCACTGTTGCCAGATGCATTTTGAATATTTCTTGGAAGCCAGGCTGCATGAAGAATCTTTGGTTACTTTTTTACCCACCATGTAACCAGCCCTTTATCAAGCCAAAAATGGAGGGTAAGGTAACAGTGTAGATATGGGCTGTTATCAGGAAGTGAGGACTGAAACAAGACTATTA
The DNA here is from genome assembly GCA_036937115.1 of Nidularia sp. FH-822889. NCBI lineage: Eukaryota > Fungi > Basidiomycota > Agaricomycetes > Agaricales > Nidulariaceae > Nidularia > Nidularia sp. FH-822889. Next base: position 1,502 of record JASFDF010000680.1, on the reverse strand, counting down.
GTTCATATGCCAAGTTTCCCTCAGACTGATTGCTGCTTACATCAACTTCCCACCAAGTATCTGCTGTATTTAGTTCATCAATAATATGCTCTGTGAGCTCCTCTCAGCCACAACAATATAATTTACAGACAGAGTTCCAGCAGCTGACAGAAGCCAGAGATTTATCATGAATAAGATTGAGAATATAGTCCCATGGGTCATGGTATTGGAAATCAAATTCTAAAAGCTTCCCACAATAAATCAGACACTTTGTCTTGTTTAAACTGATGCAATATTCAGCATACAAAGAGGACAACTGGATCATAGAACAACTTACTTGCATGCCATACTCTCTTGCTTTTGCAAGAGATTCCTGCATGTCCTTATAGGTATGAAGGATCAGATGACTTCCACCAATAGACCATTTGTCATTGAACATGGCCAGTTGTTTATTGATGAGATCTTTTGAAAGCAGACCTTTTACAGCAGTTTTTGTGTATTTAAAGTCAGTGAGTGTTCAAAACAGTGCCCAAGGTCAGCTTTCTGGAGCTGGGACAAAGGTTGCAGCTGCCTGAGATAAAGGAAGGGATGTATTGCTTGATGTAAGAAGAATGATAGCCACATGGTTATTGCTGTGGGGATGAGGGATGATCTTAATGTAAAATTCTGGGAGATAGGGCCCAGAAATCCTATCAGCTGAGCCAGAGGCTAATTAAACATTAGAAATAAACTGTATAACAGAAATTGTGGCTGATAGTTACATTCCTCCAGAGTCATCTCTAAGTCTCCTCTATTCAAACATTGAGGAATTGAAATATTGCCATCAAATTGGAGTTTGTGCTTCAGGTTATTTTAAAATCTCTGTTAGCCAATAGCAATGTGCCATGTTGAAAAAAAATTAACCTCAATAGGAACTGAAGGATTGACAACCTTCTCAGCTTGCATCTGCTTTTCACTGCAATTCTCCAAAGATTGAGACCTTGCAGGATCTTTCTGTCTATGCTGTAGTTACCATATTATCTTGCATGCAGCTGATGCTTATCAAATCCACATCCATCACAGTGTGTATTGTCCACCTGCTTTTTTTTCTGGGCATTGGGCATGTTATCAATAAGTATTCTTGACTGATCAGTGATGGTATCAAAGAATGTCTGAAAGATGGTGTCAAAGATGTCTGAAGTGGCACTATCAAAATGTTGTCATGTGGAGCACCATTCAAAGAGGACTTAAAAAGCCTTCAGCTTAACATCATTGCATTCCTTATAACATCTCACTCATCATCTCACTGCAAGAGTGCCAAACTCTTCTCAACAAGTTCATCTATAGGCAGAGGATCAAACTCCATCTCCTGAGGTTGCCCTGAGCACTAGGACCAGTCCAACAAATTGGTCAAGGTAAGCTTTCCTTGATTTTTGACATGTCAGGTTCTCATCATGTGACTGCAACATCTGTTAGAATGTGGTGTTGCACAGCTGCCTTGCACAGCTTTGCTGTGCTTTACAGCCTCTTCACAGCACTGCTGT
>JASFDF010000678.1:0-13304 GCA_036937115.1 Nidularia sp. FH-822889 | reverse complement strand
CGTTCGTCAGGGCAAAAGGACCAGCATTGGTCCAAAAGCTCTCCGACTCTGGGGTCGAAGTTCTCTAACACAGTCCCGGAGGGGCCAGATGGTTTTATGCCGTTCTGCATATCTTTGATGACTGGGCCATCTCGCACTCTGTGGGCGTAAGGAATGTTGCTGGTCAACAGCTAATATGAATGTGATTAGCAGGGATTTACAAATGAAACATGTAAAGAAGTCCTTACCTCGAATACAGTACATCCGAAAGACCAAACATCAGATGGCAATTGAAAGGGAGTGTCTTCATCCTCCAAAAACTCGGGGGCTTGCCATCGGAGGGGTCCAACATCAGGATGAGAAAGCGTGTCTCCTGTTGACCCTCCCAGATCCTCCACGACGCGGGAAAGACCGAAATCGGACAGGACGGCTCGACCTTTATCCGTAATGAGGACATTGTTCTAGATATAAAAGCATAAGCAAAGAAACGACGGAAAGCACGGTTGTAATATGCTCACGGCTTTAAGATCCCCGTGGATGATTGGGGGGTTATGGGTGTGCAGATAAGCGAGGCCTCGTGCGATATCAAGAATCTGTGAAGGGCAAGTGGTCTTTAGAATATGCCTGCCAAGATTGATATTGATCGTTGAATAGTCGAACACTCACCAGTCTCATCCTATCCGCAGAGGGATTCCTTTTGGCCAGGTATTCTGCAGCACTCCCATTTTTGTACCACTGCATGACCATGGCTGGTCTACCCGCCATATGATACGACGTCCCAAAGAGCTTGACGATGTTCGGGTGTTCGAGGCGATGCCACACGTATACTTCCCTGTTTAAGCGCTAGAACGTCAAAAGATTAGACACGGCGCAGTTAAGAAGGCTAAACGGCTTGGAGTACCTTGCGCGCTCTTACGCCATCCTGGTCCTTAACGCTCAGCACGCGCAGGAGCTTGATGGCCACCTGAAACGCCCAAATTTTAGTCGCAGGTACGGGTACACGCGGAAGAGCAGAAGAGACTTACTAGGGATGTCGCCCGGGCTCCAGTGACTTCGCCCTCTCGATGCTCCTGCTCCAGCTCTCCTTGAAAGATATCGGATAAGCCTCCTTGAGCTACTGGTCCAGGCGAGGTAGTCTTGATAAACCGGGTCAGGTCCACAACGCCTGTGATAGGAGAGGTAAGAGACGCCGGAGTTTCTGGTGATTCCGATGATTGAGGCGTGGAATCTGTAGGGCTCGAAGGAATGGAGAGCTGTAGGCCACGGGTTGGAGATCTCCTTGGCCATATAGGAGGGATGAGGGATGGTGAATATGCTCCACTATCCTCGGAGGGGTCGACATGGACCAATGAAGTCGAGAAGCTTAGTGGCCGACTAAACTCGAGAGAGGTCATTGCCCTACGCCGATTGCCCAACGGTGCTTCCAGAGAGGTCATAAGTTCTGTGGAAAGACCGTCAGTACCAATGGGACCGGAGAAGATTCTTGGGCGCGCTCTCCCCCGAGAAGGGAATGAGAAAAGAGCTCTGCCATGTGCACAGTTATATGAACGCCATCAACGATTCGACATGGTGGGAGGGGCACAGCACACTTCTATAAGGAGATATCAGGACACCCTTTACTCATACACGCTTTTGGAAATTGGGAACTGCTTTCGAGTAAATATTTACGATTGGTTGAACGAAATTCACATACACAATGGCCGGGAAAACTTGGTTGTTACATCGATGGATCCTAGTATAAGACGATTGCAGAGACTCAGTGGGTTAACATATTAGAAATGTCGTAGAGGGGAACATACTACGTTTTGCATTTCCATAATTGAGAGCTCAGATGCTTATATTTGACTTAGATACCGTCACAGCGCTCACTGCTATGCATTATGAGCACCAACGGCGCACGAGACACAATGTGGGATCAAACTTCTGACAAGACGGCGCGTCGCCGCACCCTGATACGGCGATGCATAGACTGCGGCAGCGTTCTTTGATTTTCTGCCTTGGCTCCTGTGATCAAAGGCTGCGGAAGCTGAAAGATGTTGATATCGCGAAATCATAATGAATGTTCGTTGTACAGAGAGACTTGTAAAGCGGCCTGCCAGTGTGAGAGGATAGGGTGTCTCAACAAATATCGCTTGCGTTTCCCGGCCGGGCCGTCGAACTCTAGGGTTATGGAGCCTGAACACCGCCTCACCACCTGTTGCCCTGATACGAACGAACCCGAATGTTTTCGTTGCACATCGCCACGGCCTCAGGAAATACTGAGGTACTTCGCACATAAGCATTATGGGGAATGGTATACGAGTTTCTGGTTCCCCGAGGTCTGGACAGGACCAACGATGTTGACCAATATCCATTCATATGAAAATATGACCTTGAGGATTCAGGCAGTATTCTTTTTCGAATCTCATTTTTAGTTCGCGGAGAACACGTCTCAGCTTCAGCAACACCTTTTTACACTTTTTAATCTATGGCAGTCTATGATCATTCGACTCGGAGTCATAGCATATGGTGGACATTGGACATTCGAGTCAATTGACATCACTGTAGACATCGCCTCATGCTTTATCTCCCTCTCGAGCTTCGAAAGGCTACTTTTAGATAGTGGCAAGAAGGCTCCGCGCGTGAGTTGAAGCTTCTGATGGACATCCCGTGACATTTTCCCGATACTTGAACTTTGCATATGTACTTCTAATCCCATCCCATGAATGGCCTGGGAATCCCGTTCTTACAGCGCGTGTGACTAACAATTACCTGTGTACTGGGTATTTAAAAATAATCAATGTGCCCTGAGCCTCAGCGCAGAGCCTGGAATAAAGATAACAGCTAGCCGCGGAGGTCCTGAGATGTATATAGAGAACTCTGGCTTCGGATTCTTGTTCCTTCGAGGAGGGTGATTGAGAGACCGCCATCATTTGAGCAGAATATAACAAGTATCTTAGTTCAGCGCAATATTACAGGCACAAGAGAGTCGATGTATTACACGTAGAATTATCCGGGAGTAAATGCATCACATGAAATCGTTGAAAATACAAGAAACAAATCATGTAGGCTTCCGGTGACTGCGATTGAGCTTATGTTCCTCCTATCCCTCTTTCAAACAAGGAGAGCAACAAAATAATGCCTTTCCATTGCAGTGCTTTTGGTATAGCATATTGTTGGCATGTACTACGTTGATAAGGATGCCAACGAATTTTTACCTCCACATTTTCTCTAAGGTCCAGCCGAAGCGCAGGTAAAGCACCTCTACCATGGCCTAGCCCTCACAGTTCTAATTTCTTCCTCTACAACGACGGCCCCGAAATATCCTCCAGGAAGATCAATCCGAAATTTCCAAACGTCAACAAAGCTATGCGCAACTTTCACCTTTCGAGAGGGAATGATTTCTGCATTTGTGCAGCCAGAAAAGAGGAACTTAGGGCTCGTGACAGTACCAGAGAGCAGGCGATCTTGCGCGCGATAGATAGGGAAGCTGCAAGTGAGAACTTGCTTCCACTTCACGAGAGCACAAGTGGTCGAAGGCACTCCAGGTGAGGATTTTTCCTGTCCTACTTCACCAATAAAAGTATCCGCATAGTAAGAGAAGGAAAAAATTCCCGTATTAAACTCCTAACGAGTAGGGCAAGTTGGACTATATCAGCAAAAAAAGCAACTTCGTCAAGGACGGGATTATGAAAATAACAATGAGATTCGATCACGAAAAACAAAAACAAAAAAACCTACATAGGTGCAGGACATTTCTGTCCTGGGCGACAGTAGGTTACCAGTGATCTTCTCTCTGGTCCACATGGCCATATTCGTATTGTAGCTCCAAAGTTCGTTATACAGCTGCGAAGTATTGGAACCGTGTATTTGCCCAGCGCACCATGCCCCGAGCCTATCGGCTTCGTCATACATAATGAATATTTTATCGCCCTTTACCCAACTGCGAGGATTTCACCTGGGACCTGGGTACAAATATGACGCCTCTACCAGCATAAGCGATCTGTTAATACATCTCCAGGTTTTTTTTCTCGAGCTTGAGCGCCACAAACAAATTACAGTCGGGTACACAGTTGCGATGAGCCCCTCCAAAGATATGGATATTCCTGTTCAAGTATTCCATAGTAAATCCCGAGGCATATTAGTGATATAAGCCAACTCTAGAGCATTGCCCTTGTCGTTGAGGTGTTGTGTGTGCAGGAATCCCCAAGCTTGCGCTTTGAGATCAAAGCACTCATATTCTGATGGCCAACAAAGAGGTATGCTCGGTTGTCAGAGCCAACTACCATGGAAAATCCGGCATGTTTTCCAGCGAGAAACCGGGTATGGGAGAAGACACCACTGGTCTTGTTCAAGATGTTTAAGAAATCATGGTAAGGTGGACCCGCTGACGATTTCTCTCCGAGAAGATGTATAGATGATCTTCAGAAGCGCACTTAGTGGGAATGAGGTTGTCAAGTGGATATAAAAAAACCTGATGATATAAAGAAATATCGCTATACCAGCCCTGGAAGTGACCCCCCCTGGCTTCTTCAACTCTAACTCCTTCCATAAGCGATGAGCCTGCACGCAACTATCACGTGCGCCAGTTTTAATCAACAAGAGGGATCTGGATGTCGATAGTGAGCAATAGTCATCATTTTATTCTACTCACACACACAAAAAGTAAATGTAGTTGAATTAGAGCTAAATCTTGGAAGATCCTCACACTTTCAAGACCATGTTTCTTAGTATGAAATGCACTAATTTCAGTCTAGTTTAAGCCTGCAAATACTCGTTTTACGAAATTGGCTGTGAGATAAGTTATGGAGAATTATGTGAACATTTGCCATTTTTTGCGAAAATAGTTTTTTTATTGAAGCCATGCTTTGCCTAATCTTATGGAGGTTGTATAGATAGCTGTGTAGATCATCCAAATATTTAAATCATATTTTTGAAGGAGTTATTGGTCTAATACATGCATAAAAAATCATGAAGAACTCCAGCTTGGCTAGAATTCACATGCTGGACTAAAATTAGTGCATTTTATACTTATAAACCAAATCCTGAAAGTGTGAGAATCTTCCAGGATTTGATACCGATCCGTCTACATTTAATTTTTGTGGGTGTGAGTATAATGATTAAATATACGTAGCCTCAGGAATGTAAAAAGCCATGGTAATCATGTAATTATTCATACTGTGGGTCGCTTGACTTTCACCTGTATGGTTAAACTGACTACAACAGCAACTTCCGCCACCCACAACAATGCCTGCAGGAAATTAAATTAGACACAGCATGAATATATCAACTGAATCCACTTATATTTTGGTAATCTTTTTCTTTCAAGAGGCAGGTTGCAGCATTGACGAAGCAGTATTAAATCGATGACTGATTGGATCGAACAAAGCACATTGCCTCATTTTTACTACGGTAGGCAAGAAACGCGTTGTCCTCTGCATCGTTCTCTAGCATAGTCTTGATTATTCTATCGCACGATTGGACTAAAGGATCATCCGCTTCAAATAAATCCATGCCCAGCGGAAATCCAACGTGACCGTCCGGTTGAATGCTCACCGTCGGGATGTTACCGAAGGACGCTTTCGAGGCTGTCCTCATGTCTGCCAATACAGAAGGATCCAGGGCCCATGGTTTCGTTGCACGAAGGACAGAAAATGAAGGTAATTTATGAGTGAGCGGCTTCTTGCAGAAGAAGAACAAGCGCGCAAGGCACAAAAAGAACTTTAGATCGCATTCACGTATGATGTGAAATTGCCGAACATTGCCGATATCGCTAACGGAAAGTATTGAATTGAGTTATTACGCCAGTGGCTGAAATCTGGAATACCAAAAGTTCGTGAAGACGTAGTATTATTAAGCATTGTTCTAAATTAACTACGTTGAATGGACATCAGAATATAGCTGCATAGCTTCATTAAATACGTGGCAATCACAAATATGAAATGAGCATTTAGATGGAATGTAGGCAAGCCATTATAGAGAGATCTAGTTATTATGAGAGGTGCAGTATTTAGAGACAACTTGACAATAGACCAGTAGATAATTTTAGATGTAGCGGCTATACCAAAGTAAATCAAAGCATTGCCAAAGCTCGCTCACGATCACTCTCCACAGAAGTGGTCCAAATCCACTCCATTCCTTTGCCAAGCAATTGCGAAAGTTGCTGAAGTTGAGATAGAGAAACAGAACCATCGCCCTCTTGAATATTCTCATAGCCAGGGCCATCTAACTCGGTTAAGCGGCCTTGCTTTCTCGACGTATTCAGTACCATATTAGCGAAAGGCTGACGAACTTGGCTGAAAGCTTCTGTGACGCGCTGAACAGATGCGCCTGTCTGAGAAGCTTTTATGATCATAGATGCGAGGATATATGCATCCTGTGAGAGATTTGTTTAAACGATATATAACAAAACAATTAATATAAGATCCTTACCTCGATGGCTTGCCCGGCACCAGAACCCAGGTGAGGGGTCATCGCATGGGCCTAACGAGAACAATTACCGCGTTAGAAAGCAAGAAAGAACGACATAAAATTGACATACTGCATCTCCAATCAGTACAACACGTCCTGATGCATAATTCTGCAGTGGATTCAAGGCTTGAATGGCCCATCGAGAAGGCTTTTCAATACACTGCATTGGCAAAATGTAAGAAATAGCGAATAATTTAATAAAGAGCTACATACCCTAACCAAAGCGAGAACTTCTTTTTCCCAACCAGCATAGCACGATATTAACTCTTCCTTGGTGACGTTTGCAACTGGTTCACCGGGAACGCGTGTTCCTTCTTTTGTGAAGTCCGAGCTAAACGCAGCAACATTCACCTGCTGACCCCGTTGAATTGGATAAACGACAAGATGCTATAATATCGTGTGAATAAATTTCAGGAACAACGAAAAGTGATGGTTTGCTACCTTATTCTTGCCACAATACTGCCATAAGCATCTGTCAGTAGGGTTTGGGGACATAGTGATGTGTTGAACGTACCATAATAGGGGAAGTGAGAGCCCGGTGTCCTGGCATCTCTCTAGCAAGAACTTCACTAGGAATGAGACCACGATATACGACAGTTCCACTCCAGACGGGATCTGCGGATTTCTTTTGATCACGAAGCGACTCCGTGACCAGTTCCTTCCTCACAGGAGACCGAATTCCATCAGCTCCTACCAGGATATCGCAGGTAGCTGTCGAGCCATCTTGGAATTCGAGAACGACTGATGATTCTGTTTCTTTATACGAGACGAAATGTCTCGAGAAATGGCACTGAACGGAAGAAGGAAGCGCTTTCACGAGAGCTTGTTGGACGTCACCTCGGTGGAATGGCATAATACCACCTAATCAAGACGTTTTATAAAATCAATCCTAAGATAATTGTGAGGGATAAATGACATACCGTTGATGATGAAATCGTAGAAAGTAAAACCATCGCTTTGGTCACTTTTCCGATACTCGAATCCAAGACCTGAAGAAATAATTAAATTGTGCCTGAATCCCAGAGGACAAAGAGACGTACTAGGTTTTCCATCTGGATAACTGAGCAGATAGGTGGCTAAAGTCGTATCCATATCGAGCCGCTTCATGATCTCCCAGGTACGGGCCCAGAAAGAAAATCCAGCACCAACCTCGCGTGCTTGGTCTTTTTGCTCGTAGATATCAACATGAATAGACTGGGATTTGTCCATACGATGGAGCGCCACAGCAAGTGATAAACCACCGATTCCGGCACCACTAGTAAAATTTCAATGCATCAGCGACTTTGAGCATGGAGATAAGTGTGTAAAAGGACGTACACAATGGCAACGCGAATAGGAGAGGATGTGTTCATCGACATCTGTGAATTGCTGTTTGAGAAGGTTATTTGGTCGTTGGATGAATGTTGCTTTTCAGTTGTTGTTGGAGATAGGACTCAAAACCCTCCTCTTGTTATATATCCCTCCAGCACACCGTGGAGATCGCGCTGTCTTCTATCGACACGGCTATACGGCGAGAGAAAAACCATGGATGATGTAGTCTTTCTATGCATTGAGGCAGCAGTACTTAGAGTTGTATAGTGGATTACAAGAAAGAAGCTGTACTTCATGACGAAGATCAGTTCAATTGACGGTTCACAGCGGCTGGACCGGTTGGAAAGCGGAACCCGGATGGTGGTTAGCCGAGCAGAATTGCTGAGTCATATGCAGCTACCTTCCAACCGTCACCAAACAAACGCTTCGTGTCAATTCTGTTCCCGAAATGGTAGCTCTAATGCCCATGATTTGCTACCGTTTTCTCTGAGGCTTTAGCTTATAAATATTTTTTTGCCTATTATTTGAGAATGATAATCTATTTTGAATTTCAATTGATTCATGTAAATGTACCTTCAATAACTTCTCCGAGGAACTCAACCATGTCTTCCCCTTAAAATTTACTGTCAATCTGCTGATATCGATTTCGCAGCAAAGGTATTTAACATCTAAACACGACCACATCCACATCAATTCCTCTTTCCACCAAAGATCTTTGAGGCGACCGTGGCCCCGGCCCCAAGCAATAGCGGCAAGAATCTCTTCTCAAATTCGATCTGCTCGCTGTACAGTTTCAAAAGGTCAGAAAATCATCCGCAAACAGAAATTAACTGCTATAAAATGCACGTACTCGCTTCGGGAGACCATCGTCCAGTCTTCATCGAAGCCACGCGTTTCGAGCTCGTCGTAGAATTCACGGGCTGCGAGTTCAAATTCGTCCATGAACTCGCGCACGTCGAAATCCCCGCCGTCGAAGCTTCGGAGGAATACTTCATTGTTCATCTCGTCGTAAGTACGCTCCTGACAAAATTGTCACTCATGGATGGCGTACAAAAGAGCGGCGCCGACTTACCATGAGATCAGCGGGACCTCCATGCTGAGGCAGGGGGTTGGCGGTGACTGCGCTCGCGAACAACGACAGTAACGGGAGAAGAGCAAATAATCTGAACTGCATGATGATAATGTGTTGGGGGTAGAAGGGTTGTGTGGACGAGTATGATAATGCGCCGCGTTAAACTAGGAGATGCTAATAGTATGTGAATCGAGGCCGGCTCGGTTGGATTGGAACAGCAGAGACTTCTGGCTTTTATGCGATTTCCTAACTGTAGATGCCAGATATAGAACTCATGCGTGTGGAAGTATAACTTGAGCAGTGTGTCCTTAGTGCCGCCATGAGGCAAGTAAAACCACTAATGAAGGGCTTCTCGGACAATGTTTTGGCAATGATCTCAAAGGGACGACGCCTCATGACTCTACTCTATAGGATGAGGAATCATGACCGGCTGACCCTTCAAAGACTTATGTAAATGCCAAGAAGGTATGTTGAAATATGAGTTCTTAAAATTTGGGAGTTTCTCATTGCCTAACTGTTTTTCAAGTGTTTCTTTGTGTTTCGGGAAGTTTCAATGATAACTTTACAAACAAATAACTACCAGAGGCGCCCTAGGTTAGATAAATGAACTAATCGTGTAGCCATAATTCTTCGTTAGAAAACTAACAATTCTCCAAAAGGAGATGATAAGATGTAAAACGAAAAGCTCTTTGTTGTCCCACCAGCTACGCACTGCTAGTGCTGACAGCTAACTCTGCAACCTTCTGAAACGAACGCAAAGATGCGCACAGCCAGTAACAGGATGTCAGGTGAGAGGAACCGCAGATACTGTCCAGGATATGAATGGGAAAATAATGTGGAAACTCTGGGTAAAGTGATAAAATTAAAACGGGTTGGATGGGATATGGCTGGGCCTTCAACTTGAAAGCAACATAAGGATCCGCAGTGGACGGGATTCGAAGGAGCCGTTCTGTAATGTCCGTAAATGTATGTCAGACAATATAAAATTATTTTACCAAAGAGCGTAATAAGCATTATTTAAATAACACGACGAATATTGAATATTGTTTAGAACTGGGGTCGACGAAGCCCGGTCTACTGCGCGTTGAACATGGAAGTAACATAGGTTGGTGTATGCGGTGAGGCTGTGCTGTTGAGCTGCATTTGTTTGGCAAAAGCTTTTGAGTTGATTGGTGTACGAGCCCCAGCCCCCGACGACCACAAAGATGTCGTCATGATCGTCAAATCCCCTATGAAAGTCCTACGAACGACAGGATGCCCACCAATCGGAGAGCTTCAGGCCATGGGTGCCAAACGACTTATCTCTCCTCAGAGTTGCCGAACAACATCGAAAAATTCATTTCCAACAAGCCTACTCCTATCGATGAATTCTGTTGTAATGTCCACTATCAATGATCATCCATCTGAGCCCATGACAGCCGTAATGAGCTCCAACTCTGTTTCTAATTCACCCTCTTCTCACTGCCACCCGGCAATTCCTAACCCACTTCTCGTCGCCACCATTATGCTAGGCCTCTTCAGAAGTTACTTCGTAGAGCATCGAAGTCCACGTCTATTCAGGCTCTCAGCATGAAGGTGGCTCGTGCAGAATGACGACGCGCACGGCCAAGCGCTGCGAGAGCGACGCTACGGGGAAGAAGCCCAATCGTAGAGACGTGCTGCTCATACCCGAGACTGCTTCGAGGGAATACATCGCTTATCTCCTGGTCCTGCAGAGCCCCAAACAGTCCGAAATTTCAGGGTCGTAGTCACAGCCCCCGCCTCCTTCAAGCAGCGCTCCCTAAATTCGTGCACCATCATCTTCGCCCCGACACATGAGCTCCCGTGGCAGCTCTCCGGATTCGGGGTGAAGCTGAGCAGACTGTATGTCTCGTACGGGAATACACCCTATTCCCGGAAAGCCAAGGCACAGAGTCCTCGTGTGTGATAGCGATGCATTTCGACGCCATGCTGGGGCGAGGGTATAAGGCGATTTTGAGGTGAAGGACACGTTCCTTGTGAATGTGATGGTGCGGTGACGTGGGTGGGTCCGAATGGATTATGTGACTCAGCGGGAGCTGTGTACCAGGAACAGGGACAAGGACGACGCGGGCAGGCGGGGCGAAGATGGAGATTGGGCCTGATGGATGTGGCATGAGTCGTGGTCGAAGGTCTTCTCGGTGCGTTTCTATGCCGCTGATTCAGCCTCTTCTCTCCCGTTGACTGCCATTCATTCCTTCAGACCCGAACTTCATCCAGAACACCCACAGCATCTTCTCTTCCATCTCTGAAGCACGTGGTGCTCCCGTCCCGGTCCTTACTCCCACTTCCACCGACTCTACATCTATCTCTGCCAACTATCCCTTCAATCTTCTGCTCGCCAGCACCGTTGTCCCCGCTTCCCTGGCCTCCCATCTCTCCCAGCTTCACCCGTCCTTCTGCGCCTCGCGTTTCCGAACCTCCAGCATCAAGCGTTGTGTGTACATAGTGTGGGCTGAGGACGCGTCTTCTGCTGCTGCGTGAGCACGGTTGGGGATGTCGTGATGCTATAGAATGCCTTTGTTTCACGAGCGCTAATGTGCAGGAGCTAGGGGCTTGCACAAAGTGCAGGTCGAACCACCACCTCGATGGGCTCCGGAGGCCCGGATGACGATACGGCTGCAGGTGCAGACCCTACGACAATCTCTACAATAGTTGACTACGACGTCCCTCCTCTCACAAGTGCCGAACTTCAACCCATCAATCTGTCATTTGTTCATTTTCGTTGGGCGGCGTAACATGGTAGATTTCATACATCGGGCTGAGAGGAGCGGGCAGGCTAGGGAGAAGAGGAAGTTGGTGGCGGTTGGGAAGACGAAAGGCCGCGGGAGTGGGAAAGGGAAAGAGGTGAGAAATAGGATATGTTTGCTCGCTGTCTAAGGTGAAGGGAAGAGGGGATGGGGATGGAGTGCTTCTCTGGATGGAGGCGTCTCTTTGCTGACAAACAATACTCAACCTGCTACTTCAGATATTGATACCATAGTACGTATAATCAATCACTCGTAATATGATGCTGAAGCTTTAAGGTTCCCTACAAAATAATCTCATGCATCAAACACCACAGAGCGGGTTTACTAGAACCAATCTCCAGTGTCAGTTCGATAACCTATTATTCTACTGACACGGTGTTATCCAACAGTTCTGAGGAACGTCGTTGAAGAGTCTCCAGCCTTCCGCGTAACTGGTAGCTCTCCGGCCTCGATGAGGGATCCGCCCAGCACTCCAAGATGAATCCCCAAATCTCATCGGTAAGTAATGGCTCGGAGGGGCGTTTCGCATGATTCCCACGAAACTTTTCTACTACAACTGTCTCGTCTCGAGTAAAGTTGTAATACGGTACCTTTCCAGATATACCCTGGATGCAGTGAATTCATTAGCTGCTGGAGTAATTCAGGATATGCAATTCACGAACTTGAAGGACAACACTCCCGAAGGAGTAGATATCGCATGCCTGGGTGACCTCGACCATGTCAGTATCACCTTCAGTAACATATAATTCCGGGGCAGCCCATCTGCATGCTCCAGCAACTGTCGATGTTAAAGAGGAAAACCCTTGAAGATCGACAATGATTTTCGATAAACCGAAGTCGCTGAGACAAGCTCTCCCTTCGCCAATCAGAACATTTCCCTGTATCGAGGTGTAAGCTTCTAATGTGGACAAATCTGGTGCCATATGAGACGCACGCTGGTGAGGTCGCCATGGATAATAGACTGTGAATGAACTGATGCGGGTTTTATTTAACAGATCAGCATCTGATAAACGATTGATTTACGAAGAACTGCTCACGATATGACAACCCTTCTGCTACATCATTCAGCTTCGCATACGGGTAAGTAACGAGCAAAAGAAACTAATAGGTGCGATAAGCATAAAAACAAGGAAAACCCACCAGCTTCAGCCTATCCGAAAGAGTAAGGGTGGCCTTCATTTTCTCAAGATATTTACTGAGGTCGCCATCTTCCATCCAAGGACATACCATGGACTCATAAGGCTGGAACTTGAACGTCACTCCAAGGAACGGGAGCACATTCGGATGACTGAGGCGCCCCCAAACTCGGATCTCGCGACGAAGGCGCTGGGCAAATAATGATGTCACATTCATGCAGTAAATTGCGAGACCGTGAAGCCAACCTTGAAGATTTTATTCTTCTTTTCTTCAGCATAAATATGGCGACGTATCACCTTTACAGCAATCTAGGGGTGTGAATTAGTGTCATAGAACGTTGAAATATGGGATGAGCATCCAATACTAACCTTTATTGGCTGTTCGTTTTGAGTGAGAACAGCCTGATAAACATCAGCAAACCCTCCACCACTGACAGCATTCAATTCGTTATCCCATGTAATGAGCGAAGTTAGATCTGCAGGAGGGATGTCTGGTTCGCGCTTCGCTTCAATGGACACATCCATCTCGTCCGTTTCCTGGCCCAGTGGAGTGGGAGCCTCGGGAAGTAACACCGTATCGTCGCTGGA
>JASFDF010000677.1:0-13319 GCA_036937115.1 Nidularia sp. FH-822889 | reverse complement strand
CAGAGGCGATGGCAGCTTCACGACATCATTTCCACAGGGGACCGACGTCTTGATCAACGTATTTCCATAAAGTATTTTATTTCTTGGCTGTGCAGAACACGGTACGTGCAGTGCCAGAGCAGACCAGAGATTCCCCGACTCCGTGTATTTCGCGACTTCGTCGCAGAGAGTATCGTCATCGCTGATCAGCCCATTTGGACATAGCACTTCGTACAATTGCAACCTGAACCCATAGCATCCGAACATTAAATAATTGACAGAAGAGGTGAGCCCCGGATGAGGCTTTACATTCGGTATAGTTTTGCGGCTCTCCTTCCTCCGTTCGCCATGTCCGTGCATTTCGTCCTCCGGACGCCGTTTTCACTGATCAGCGGACTGGATGTCGAGTATAGCTCAGTGTGCAGGTTCGTACCAATCGCGAGGCGACCCGTCGTTGACGAGGAGACCGGGGGTGATACAAATATTGGGTATAGGTAGGTAAATCGGTACGGTCGCAGTAAGCAAGCAGGGCGTCCAAAGGGTGAGGTTTCATAGAAGTGGATGCAGCTGGAAGCCTCAGCTAGGGCCACTAAGTCCGAGTCGGTATCGCATCTCTATATAGAACCTGGCAACAGCTGGGTGCCTCAGTACTTCCCTGTGGCAGTAGGGCTAGGCGAGAGGTACGCGCTTGACCTTTTACAGAGGATAGCTTGCTGCAAAAGGAGGGTCCCGTAAATGAAGGTGGTTCGCCAAGGAAATACAATCGGCGGCCTGCAGGGAAGACTGTTTGTGTTTGTTCCTGCTCATTATTATCGCAAAGTCAAGGCGATTCGCGGGATGAAGCTGTAGGGTCGTCCAGAACGGGTGCCGGCGGTGCTTACAGATCTTTCCTACTTATTTGGTACATTAGGCGATGTCATCCGACCGACGACCAAAAAATCTACTAACCTCTTCAAGCTTCAAGGTGCAGGTGCGGTTGGGGGTCGCTACAAGGCACAGGCAAAGACAAGATAAAGATCACATAAATACCAAGGAGAGTTCCGTATCGGACGCTGTAGTCGTCACTGAGCCCAATTTGTCATTTTATCGTAAGTGAATGCATGTCGCAGAAAGATACGCCCTTTTTTATCAAGGTTCGTAGTAGGTTTCAAAGAGACTGAAATCTATGTCGAAGATTCCACTAGATTCCTCCCAGTTTATAGACGCTAGTATCGTTGCAGGCCCTTGTGGACCTCAACGAATTAAGTTCGACGCATATGGTGTGTCGGGCCGAGCACTCCTCAGGCACTAAGTGAGCCGCTTCGGCCCGACGCCAGTCGGAGACTGAGAGCGCTCCTCTGAATGCTTCTGAAGGAGTGCGCATGTCGTCAAGTTCCTTTCAGTTGCCCGGATCCTGTACGAGAAGTTGACCTGGTCCGTATGGAAAATGAGAAGAGGTCGGCTTTGATCAGGTGCACTGATAATGACATTCCATGATTCAGACCTGCACATCGAAGACGCTAGTCGTCAATGGTCATCTGCTGTTGTGCGCGCAGGGCTGAATTATGACATAGAGGGCAAATTTGAATTCAGAGCGAAGCTATTGACAAAAGAAGATCAGAATTCAATCCCTGCGGTATCAGTGATCACAGCGAGAAAGTTAATGGGGACATACTAATCACGATCAAGATGTAGGCTTCCAACTTGTCTCCCGCATCCAGCAAATCCGTTGGGACTTCTTCCTTCAGGAAGTGTAAAGGGTCCAATCGAAGTAGTTAGGCGATCGGGACCGCAATCCTGGAGGCCGGCTTCGAGCACGTCTCAGTCTTGCAGATTGAGTCTCGGTGATAGATCAATGTCGTGATTGGACCCGACCATGAAGCTTCATGACATGACAGTGCCAGTGAGTCCTACTTCTGGGGTTATCCGGGACGTGCTGGGAGCACATGGTGGGTACGTAACAGATATGCTCTGGTAATGTGCAGAGTATGCCCTGTAGAATAGTCCCTGTTGTTATCCCGTGCACTTATTGGGCTTACAATGAAAGATCATTCTAATAGAAGACAGCTTCAATGAGCACTGTAACATCAAAGAAAAGATCACGGCGCAGAAGTTACTTGTCGTACATATGTTTGTTGCAAGTTGTTAAATGAATGTCCCCCAATCGGTTGAGCTGCATATTGACATGAATGGTTGTGAGTTGCGTATTGATATGAATACAGATACTGGTATTTGGCCGTAGAAACATTGTAATGTGCTGGCGCCACCGTGATGATATATAGAAGCCTTCGAATTAGACCGACTGTCGCGCGACTTGATCACTTTGTGCCATTCTTCTGTTCGAGAAGAGTAAACAGTGAAGCCCACACGGCTCGGTAGCGACATGGAAGATCATCATCGGAAATAGCGTGTAGCGCTCAACGGAAAGCTCCACCTCACTGAAAGAACAGCGATCGAGGGGTGAAACTAACGACAGAAATATGTCCGAGGAGATGGTATGTCGAAATCCAGGGAGAAGGGAGATGGATGGGCGGCGACCGAGGCCTTCTCCAGAGAAAGGCAAAAGCGACCCAGAAGACAGATAGAATAGGCCCGCGTTATGCACTACTTCCAAGAAACGAATCAAGTAGACTGAATAACAACCTACAGAGGAAAGAACTCTAATTACTCACAATCAGAACGTTTCCATATGTCTGATCGAATCCAGCACAAAGTGTAGATAGGAATGCATGGCTCCGTATACCGAGACACAGTTTAGCTTTGCTTCAGCAACACCGAAGGTCCAGAATAGCTAGGACAGGTGACCTTGGTTGAAGGATATTCTGACTGCATAATTCAAGGAATATACGAACATACTTCGATAGGATTAACGCTATGAAAACGTATCCCTTGAGAAAGAAAACATATTTTAATCACGGTAACTACTCACCAGAGTTGCATGACGCACGACATTGATGTGCGTGTAGTTAGACATCTTCATGGACTCGCCCACGTTAGGGAGTAGTTACCCATGACGAATAGTTAATATCACGAGGAAAGGGAAAGCAGCAGCAGGTGGTGGGAATGCAAGAATAGAGAGCAACATGAACGGTATTTGGAGATGCAAGTTGAATGCAAGACAGAAATGCGAAAACGAGGAGTTTGATGAGCTGGCAATGCTGCAGGAGGGATATGACTTGGTGTCATATGTTATGGAGACAAGAGGTCCTTAAATATCAGAAACATATCCATCTTGGCTGGCATCTCACACCGGCGCAATGGAATGCTAGCAGGGCCCAAGGTACTGGACTGCCCACAAGACAGTTCATACATTGTAAACTTGGGTCTGACATATTTTCTGGATCCATATGCTCAGAAACGCCTGGAGGTCTTGTAAAAAGCCTTGAAAAATAAAACAAGACACGTCAGACTTCATGTGCACGTTGCGTAAGATTATAACTTGCATAACGCACCGTGCACGACTCCAGCCAACTAGACATTGCGGCAGTTGCACAATAGCGTCGAAATTCCGAAGTCTATTAGCTAGTCCTGTCAGAGAAGATTCGTGAAATGCCCTAGACACGCTCACTGAATGCTAGCAGATCTGGAGTAATATTAGGTGTAGCAAATTCAAATTTTTTTCACCGTCGGCGCTCGACACGGTCGTACGGACCAAAAGTGTTCAACGCCAGAAGTATATGTGTGTTACATAAGGTATTACATTCGGCAAGATTATCAACGGAAAAGGCCGCTTAGCGTCAATCAACTTTAAGTGACTACAGGGCGTCTGATTACAGTTTGGAGTCACTCTGATTCATCCATTCGGCTTCTAATAGTTGGAGATCGTCCATCTCTCCAACCATGTCTTTTGCTCCTCACGATAGTAAGTTTTAGTTTGAAAGCCTTTTCTCTTCGCTAACTTTGATTTTCCATCCAATAGTCTCCGCCCCCTTTGATTTCCCGAAGGAAGAGGAGAAAGTCCTCGCCTTCTGGAGAGAAATCGACGCGTTCCAAACGAGTCTGAAACTCTCCGAAGGGAGACCAGAATATTCCTTCTACGATGGACCACCTTTTGCTACAGGCCTTCCTCATTATGGCCATTTACTTGCCGGTACCATTAAAGTGCGCTTTACTTTCACTTTTGCCCAGACGATTGAAACGATCTCGCTCATCTACCCGTAGGACATCGTTACTCGCCATGCTCATGTCAGCGGATACCATGTAACCCGTCGATTTGGATGGGATACCCATGGCCTCCCAGTCGAACACGAAATCGACAAGAAATTGGGCATCACAGGCAAGGAAGATGTTATGAAGATGGGGATCGATAAATACAACGAGGAGTGTCGCAGCATTGTCATGCGATATTCATCCGAGTGGCGTCAGACCGTCGAACGAATGGGTCGCTGGATCGATTTCGATAATGACTACAAAACCCTCAACCTATCGTTCATGGAGTCTGTCTGGTGGGCATTTAGCGAATTATTTAAGAAGGGCATGGTATACAGGGGGCTGAAGGTGATGCCCTACTCGACGGGATGCACCACCCCGTTGTCAAATTTTGAAGCTGGTCTCGCGTATAAGGATGTCAACGATCCTGCCGGTAAGCTACTATTCTCGACTGACTAATTATACCACGGTTTGACACAAGCTGTCCAGTTACCGTCGCCTTTCCACTTGTGGATGATCCCAGTACTTCACTACTAGCCTGGACTACGACCCCATGGACACTACCTTCTAATCTTGCTCTTTGCGTTCACCCCGATTATACCTACGTCAAGATTCACGATCAAGAGCGCGATCAGAACTTTATCTTGCATGAAGGACTCCTGAGAACACTGTACAAAGATCCTAAGAAGGCGAAGTTCAAGAAAATTGGCCAGTTCCAGGGTGCCGACATGAAAGGGTGGAGGTATGTTCCCTTGTTCGAATATTTCACTGATCAGGTATGTGGATTTCGGATATAGCCCTTTATCGAACTCAAGTTGGCTTTAGTTCGAAGACAAAGCTTTCCGTGTGCTTGTGGATACCTATGTTACCGATGCCGATGGTACAGGTGTTGTTCACCAAGCACCTGCATTCGGTGAGGATGATCACCGCATCGCCATTGCCAATGGTGTTCTGCGTCCCGATGAGATGCCGCCATGTCCGATCGATGACAGTGGCCATTTCACTAAGGAAGTTTCAGATTTCGCTGGACTACACGTAAAGGTATGGTTGTGTTTCCTTGGTTAATATCTCAGCTTATACTCTTTATAGGCCGCCGACAGCCCCATCCAAAAGGTGCTGAAAGCGAAGGGCAGACTTATCATCCAATCCACCCTTAACCATAGTTACCCCTTCTGCTGGAGGTAACTTTTACTATACTGCTGTGTGCCGCTCCTGTTACTTACCTTCTACTTCAAAGATCTGGGACACCTCTCATCTACCGTGCCATTCCCGTGTGGTTTGTCAGCGTTACCCCCATCATAGACCAGCTCGTGTCCAATAACGAGGGAACAAGATGGGTACCACAAAGCGTTGGAGACAACAGGTTCGGAAACTGGCTGGCTAACGCCCGCGATTGGAACATCTCGAGAAATCGTTACTGGGGTACTCCAATGCCATTGTGGGCTAGCGATGACATGGAAGAGGTAAGGATGTTTTGATCCTTCAGGCCAACTCATTTTGACTTTACCCGTTAGATCATTTGCGTGGGCTCGGTGGAAGAGCTCGAGAGGTTATCCGGAGTGAAGGGCATCAAAGACATCCACAGAGAAAAGATTGACCACATCACGATCCCCTCTCAGCGAGGCAAAGGCCAGCTTAAACGTGTCGAAGAAGTGTTCGATTGCTGGTTCGAGTCTGGCAGGTCAGTATACATAAATCTTTGAATTTCGACCATTTGCTAATCCCGCGATTCAAGCATGCCCTATGCACAACTCCACTATCCCTTCGAAAACAAAGAGATCTTTGAGAAGACACATCCTGCCGACTTCGTTTGTGAAGGTATCGATCAAACTCGAGGATGGTTCTACACACTTTTGATCCTCTCGACGCATCTCTTCGGAAGAGCACCATGGAAAAACTTGATCGTTACTGGACTTGTGCTTGCCGCGTGAGTTTAGATGGTATAGTTGATTGGATTGTCGAGCTGACCCCTTTTATAGTGATGGAAAGAAAATGAGTAAGAGTCTGCGCAACTACCCAGATCCCAATGTTATCATTGACAAGTTCGGTGCCGATGCCACAAGGTATGCAGGCATGGTGTAAAGGAGTGATCTCTGTCTAAACTCTATATAGGATGTTCCTCGTCAACTCTCCCATCGTCCGAGGCGACAACTTGCGATTCCGCGAAGAGGGCGTTCGCGAAGTCATCTCTCGTGTTCTTCTCCCCTGGCTCAATTCCTTCCGCTTCTTCTTAGGACATGTTGCTCTGCTGAAGAAGACGACCGGGCACGAATTTATGTACGATGCCCATGCACCACTACCGAACAATGTCATGGACAGGTGGATCTTAGCGCGTTGTCAATCTTTGATCAAGCTCGTTCGCGAAGAAATGGCTGCTTACAGGCTTTACACTATCATCCCCCGTCTGCTGGACCTTGTAGACGAGCTGACGAATTGGTACATTCGCTTCAATCGCAAACGCCTTAAGGGCGAGGATGGCAAGGAGGATACAATTTCTGCACTCAATACCCTCTTCGAGGCATTATTTACTCTCTGCAGGACGATGGTAAGCTTACATGATCGTGATGTGATTTGCTATTGATACATTTTGTATCTAGTCTTCCTATACTCCGTTCATGACAGAGAATCTTTATCAGACTCTGCGGCAGTACATCCCCGAGGATCCGAAGGCTGGAGACACACGTTCAGTGCACTTCTTAAGCTTCCCTGAGGTCAAGGAGGAGTACTTCGATGAGGATATCGAGCGTCAAGTACAGCGGATGCAAGCTATCATCGATCTTACCCGCAATATCCGCGAACGCAACAACTTGTCTCTAAAGGTCTATTATAGCATTTTAACGAAGTATAATGACGTCTAATATTTGATTTTTTAGGTACCCTTGAAGGAACTTCTCGTCTTCAACGCGGATCCCCAATATCTTGCCGACGTCAGACCCCTGCAACGCTACATCGAGTCTGAGCTCAACGTCCGTGACGTAGTCTTCACCTCCGATGAAAATCTTTCTGGTGTACGGTACCGAGCAGTGGCTGACTGGGCAGTTCTCGGGAAGAAGCTGCGTAAAGATCTGGGACGCGTCAAGAACGCGCTGCCCAATGTTTCTAGCGACGATGTCAAAGCATATGCCATTACCGGAAAGATCAACGTCGATGGCATCGAACTTGTTGCTGGTGACCTCACTGTGCAACGGTACCTCGAACTCCCTTCCAGCGCAGGGGACCAGTTTGCAACCCAGAGCGACAACGACGTGGTTGTGCGGCTCGATATCCAGATTCACTCTGACCTCCAGGCGGAATGGCTTGCCCGCGAGCTCACCAATCGCGTCCAGAGGTTACGAAAGAAGGCTGGTCTCCAGGCCACTGATGATGTCGACCTTTTCTACAAGTTCGAGGAGGGTACCGGAGGAGACTTGCTTGCCGCCATTGACGAACATACGGATGTCATCAAGAAGACAGTCGGAAGTCTTCCTCGGGATGCCAAGAAGATGGACGCAGCGCGTGAGATCCTCATCGAAGAGGAGCAGGAGGTTTCTGATACAAAGTTCATGTTATATCTCGTAAAACTATAGAATACGTAGGGTGATAACAGAAAATAAAAGCTTGTAATACATATATTTACACTTACAATACAACGGGAACGTCTATACGCTTGGATATGTCACTATTATTTCTTCGACGAACCGAAGCCACCAAAGCCCATGAGCTTGGCCATCTCATCATCTCCGTTTTCCGTTTCCCTTAGCTGCTCGAGGCGTATCTTCTCCTTCTCTGCTTTCTTTTCTGCTTTCTTCTTCTCTCGCAGAGAATTCTCGTGCGCTTTAACATCTGCTAACCGCTTGTCGAAATCGTAGGCTTTGGCAGAGGCGGCTTCTTTCGTTCTCTCCCGTAAAAGTGCTATTCGAGCCTGAACTTGAACCAGTGTTGACCTTTCGAGCTTAGTTGTCTGTCCCAACGCACGTAAATCTGAAGATACGGGATTAACAACTCGTTCGAAAAAGATATATAGACGCACTTACGCGCTCGACTATTTATGTGATCGAGATAGCCAACGCTGTCCTTGTATGTCCGGTTACAGGTTTCGCAGAAGAATCCAGGTTGTCCCGGTCCACGACCACCAGGATTTTGGACGACCATAGTCTTATTGAGGTTTTTGTCAAGCTCGAGAGGAGCATCTCTTGCTTTCATGAGTTCGGTAGGTTTTGGTAGGTCCTCCTTGCGACCTTTCCGTGGTCTTTTTCCTGTGGCATTAGTTAGAGACAGGCAGGTTGCAGAATGGGTCGACGTACCTTGTTTCATACGCTCCTCATTCTCCTGCATACGCTCGCGCTCCTCCAAGTCCTTTCTCTTCGCCCGTTCAGCGTATTCTTCCTTGTCCCATTTCTTGCGAAAATCTGTGTCTGCTGCCTTCGTTCCGTATGCGCCTGCCTTGTCGGCCATGGCTGTAAGAGAATTGTTGTAAAGTTCTGGCTTGCAAGTGACTTGACAATGGGGATAAGGAGTTAGCAATGCAACGCCAATGGAAGTAGCACGGAGCGGCACAGCCACGTGTTGGAGAAACATTTTCTGACGTTGCTGCTTCCTCACCTACTCCTCTTCCTCTCAGCTACTTAATGCCGTTGCGAATAGCGGCCCCCAGTACTAATACTAATAGGCTTGTACGGTAATCATAGTCATGAACTACACCGACGGTGTCGAACAAGAAATACCTATAGCGGCATCCTTTCCTCTCCCATATCGTGTGCTGGTTCTTGCTGGCCTTGGAATACTCGGCTGGGCAACAAACCTCCATGGCCTCGACCTCCTCGACATCGACGTCGTAACTGCTATGGATCTTCGGACAGAAGGATATCCCCCAAGGACACCCATGACAGCCCACCGCATGTCCGGATATTTCCAGAAGTTAGACCCATCCGTGCTGTACAACACTGTCTACCGCATTTTCTTTGCGTACTCTATAGTATGCCTCCTGTCGTGGTCCATTTTCGGGGTCTCCACGCATGGAAACGTCTTGCTCGCCGATTCCTTCGGCTATGTACCAGCAATTACTGGCCTCTCGCTCATTATTCTTCTGGTGTCTCCGTTCAAAATCGTGTTCAAGAATGAGCGCGATAGGTTTATGCAGTGAGTCGCGTCCCCGTGTGTTTCCTTTTGTTCATTTATCCATCCATGTCCTATAGCACGATTCGTAGATGTCTTTTCTCCTCCATGGACAGCCCGATATATTTCTCAGATGTGGTCTTTGCCGATATTGGAACTTCTTTCGCCAAGGTTTTTGGCGATGTCTGGCTTTCGATGTGGATGCTCATGCCTGGTAATAGCATGCTTGTACCACCTGTGTTGGATGGCTGGATGCGATGGGTGCTTCCCACTGTCATGAGGTGCGTAGCATCGCGTGAGGATGCATAATTGCTGGGATGCTCACCTTTGTGTATTAGTCTTCCTTTTGCAATTCGATTCCGCCAATGTATTATCGAATATAATCTTCCATCGAATGAAAGTAGACGGCCGCTTTTCAACGCATTAAAGTATGCCACTTCGTTTCCCGTAATATTTCTTTCTGCGGCACAGCGTTTGGTTGTGGTCGATTTAATGAAAGAGAAGGGTGATGGGGTGGCGAATGAACCATGGCACGGAGAGCATCGTGTATTTCGGTTGTGGTTAGTATGGTATTTTTTCTACTTTGTACTAGTCAACTGATGAGTGGCACTCCGTCAGGTTGTTAGCAGCTGCCGTCAACTCGATCTATTCCTTCTGGTGGGACGTTACGAACGACTGGGGTCTAGAAATGCTCAAGTTTAATTCCTCGGAATCGAAAAGCCAGCCGCGTCCTTTACCTCGGCGCCTTGTCCTTCCTCACCTACATTCAGGAACACCTCTTATCTCTAGAGAGTCATTGGACTCTCAACTGTCTGATGAAAACAATCCGTCGATCACGTTAAGCAGTCCTCCGCCGCACAGACGTAGCACGTATCCCTGGGGATTACGCCCGACGCTTCTTTACCCGCTTCCCGTATACCCTCTTTTGGTATTCTTCAACCTTATTTTGAGGATGACCTGGTCAATCAAATTGTCGAGCCATCTTCACTCACAGCGTGATGGTAGCGTTGCCTTTTTCTGGCTCGAAATGGCAGAAATGGCTCGGAGGTGGTTGTGGGTATTCTTGCGCGTTGAATGGGAAGTGATCAAAAAGGCACGAGAAGGAACCCCAAAAGGGCAGCCAGATGAGTCTGAGGCAGATTATGAGATGCTCCCTGCCACTCCCGACGCTTTGCCTGTATCAATATGACATGTGACGATTTGTGTAGTAAGTGATTGTTATCGTTTGCAAGACCTGG
This sequence comes from Nidularia sp. FH-822889, assembly GCA_036937115.1. Lineage (NCBI taxonomy): Eukaryota > Fungi > Basidiomycota > Agaricomycetes > Agaricales > Nidulariaceae > Nidularia > Nidularia sp. FH-822889. The sequence goes on along the minus strand of JASFDF010000677.1, from coordinate 2,880 downwards.
TGATCTCGCTAATCTAAATTCTTTGAAAGGCCGTAGGTTGCACTATTAATGAAATAGACGTTTAACCCTATATTAGCATCGCTTAATGTGTTCGCTGTGATATGCGTATGCTAGTTTCCTGCTTTATTTGGTGCTCTGACTTCTATTTGCAACAGAGCAATGTTTAAAGGCTTCTTTATCGTAATCTTAAGCCTTCTTGATAAAGATTTCGGCATCCCAAGATGATTGAAAATAGCTTGATATCTATGGTAGTGTCAGAGTGCTGTGAATGCTCTTTTCAATGCATTTTGGCGTTGTCATGTTACTTCTGGTCTCTCCATGTGAAGCGCGTTCCTCCTTACGACTTATCCCGCATGTGCTCAGGTCATCGGGTTGGTCGGAACAGCGTCTGTTTTGAGTTCTCCGCGGCACCTTCGTTGATGGCTAAAGATAACTCTACAAGTTCACGTCCACTTTACTTTCTTACCAAGGCGGAGGAAATCGGCCACTCGCAATTAGGGAACATTTCTTCATTCCTCTCACCAACATGCAGGAGAAGACCGGGGGCATCTTGGGTGTTTTCCCTCCCGGTTGCTCCACGTGACGTATAGGTGGATTTGGGATAACCTATCCCGGTCCCAACTGGACGGGACTACGTTAATGCGCCGCGCATTTTCCGCAATTGACACGGTAATGTGTTCATTGCATTCGGAAAGATTCGATTAACCCGTTACGATTATTGTCATTAGCATGTCACTAGGTCGCACCGTCATCTGACGCCGGGATATGTGTTCTTGCCATATCCTATACCCCACGCATCTCTGGTATAAAGGACAGCCTTTCAAGGTGAGAGTCCCTCAGAATCTCACCCACCTTCTTACGTTTCAATACCTACTTTCTTATCACAAATTCATCATGAAGGTGAAACATATGCTGTATGCAAGTACTTCGTCTCTGATCTCCCTTGCCTGGCCAGGTCCTTGCCATTCTCTACGACGGTGGAAAGGCCGCGACCGAAGAGCCGCGTCTACTGGGTACTGTCGAGAACAAAGTGAGACCTCCTATTTTTCCGTTGAGATGACTACTAATCTAGTATTCACACAGCTCGGGATTGAGGAGTGGCTGAAGTCACAAGGTCATGAACTCATTGGTGTGTACCGTGAGCTGCTTGCTTAAAGTAACACACTTCTAATATTCACATTATCTACAGTATGCGCCACCTGATTTCTCAGCCATTAGCATGCATACCAATCATGTCTGTCATAGGTATCCAGCTCAAAAGAAGGACCGGATAGCGTTTTCCAAAAGCACATTGTAGATGTAAGCTCTCCATTTTGTCGTTTAAGTAGCCGCTCATGTGATTGGTTTAGGCTGAAGTCCTGATCACAACTCCTTTCCATCCTGGGTACATATCCTTGAAAGGCGATTATACTGGCTGAATGCTGACATGTTGATCCCGAAAGTTACCTGACCCGGGACCTTGTTGAGAAAGCGAAGAACTTGAAGCTCTGTATCACGGCGGGTGTCGGATCAGACCACATTGATCTTAACGCTGCTGTAGATCACAAAATCCAAGTGTTGGAGGTGAGTTATACAATCAGATAGCAAACAATGTCCAGGCTGATATGGGTATAGGTATCCGGCTCCAATGTCGTCTCCGTCGCCGAGCATGTCGTTATGAGCATTCTTCTGCTCGTCAGGAACTTCGTACCTGCTCATGAGGTAAGAATGAAATTATTTCTGAAATGCTATTTTTGCTGAAGAGACACCTAGATGATCGAGCGTGGCGACTGGGTTGTGTCCGACATCGCTCGTAACGCTTTTGATCTAGAGGCCAAGGTCGTTGGTACCATCGGTGCTGGCCGTATTGGCTACCGTGTTCTGCAGCGTCTGGTGCCCTTCGACTGCAAAGAGCTTCTTTACTACGACTACGCACCTCTTCCCGCGGGTAATTATCTTTCATATATTTATAGCATCATAACCTAATGGTCACGATTAGCCGCTGCTGAGGCTGTCAAAGCTCGCAGAGTTGAGGATTTGAAGGACTTCGTCTCCCAATGCGACGTCGTCACCGTCAACTGCCCTCTGCACGAAGGCACTCGTGGACTTGTCAACGCTGAGCTCTTGAAGCACTTCAAGAAGGGCGCATGGCTCGTCAACACCGCTCGTGGCGCAATCTGCGACAAAGATGCCGTTGCTGCAGCCCTCAAGAGCGGACATCTCTCCGGTTACTCTGGTGCGTTAAATTTATTTAGAATTCGAAGTTTCATCTATCTGACGATTATATCATAATAAGGTGACGTCTGGAACGTCCAACCTGCACCCAAGGATCACGTCTGGCGTACGATGAAGAACCCGCTCGGCGGTGGTAACGGCATGGTGCCCCATTACTCCGGAACTACCCTCGATGCCCAGGCACGCTATGCCAACGGCGCAAAGAGCATTCTCGCAAACTACCTCGAGAACAAGCCTCAGGAGCCGCAGAACATCATCGTCGGGTTGGGCAAGTACGAGTCGAAGGCTTGTAAGTGCAATATCACTTTCGCATTCAAGATACACATGACTTATTTCGATCTTGCAGACGGGCAGCGTTGAGGTGTTCTCTTTCATTGCTATCTTCCGTTTCGGAGTGTACTGTCTATCAGCGTGTACTACATATCTATCCAACACCTGCAATGTACAAATAAATTATCACACGAGTGTTCAAATTTTCACCAGACGCCCACCTGTTCTCACTTCTCAACAGCCTCTTTCCCACGAACCCTCTCACGAACCTGAGAACAAGCGTGATACAAGAACGCTTATCTTCTAAAGAACATGGATGCGACAACAACCCTCTTCCAATTCAATACATTCAAACTTCCATTCCCATAGATATTATACAGCAAAATACAATATAGG
>JASFDF010000676.1:2120-13330 GCA_036937115.1 Nidularia sp. FH-822889 | reverse complement strand
ATCCCAGTAGATAATGCCAGTACGCGGGTCAACGACCTTGAGCCCAGTCCGCCTCACAGTAACTGCTGGAGAGGGACCCGCCAAAGCGTCTTGGTACTCAAGGTGCTCTCTAGCCAAACGCCATATGATTCCGCCGCGGAGAAGAGCTGCACGACCATGGGGAAGATGCAGAATTTCTGCACGTTGCTGCAAATAGATAGCGTAGTCCCGTGATGTGAATATATGATTTGCAAACCGCCTCGGAATATGGGTATAATGGGCTACAGCAGAAGAAGGTACTGAAGGAAGGGTCCGAAATGTACGAAAGGCGATGCCTTGCTCGACGAAAAGACGACCAAGAAGGTAAAGGCTCATATTGGGGACGTCTAGAAGCCGACATGCGTACATAACATTGGCAGTGTCGCGAAAACCAAAAATCCACGAACACTCAAATGGTGAGATAAAAGACAGTAAAAAGAACCCATTGGGGAGCCGATACAAACTCTTCCCGAGCTCTCCCACATGAGCGATGCTGCGAAAGTTAAGGGGATCTAAGTCCCAGAGATCCGACGGTGGGCCTGTATTATCTACAACACCAGTAAAGAAGGTGCGTAGGGCCGAAAGTGTAGCAATAGGTGGAGGTGGGACTTGATCAGGCATGAAACCGACTGCAGACAAGAGATCCGACCAAGAAATGGATCCAGCGGCAGGAGTGAACTCCATGCCACTAATTGGAGGAACAAAGCCATAGTGCTCACAAAGGAGTTCCACGAAGTCATTTGGTGCAAGGCCCAACTCACCCAAGGTCTTTGTCATTGCAGTAGCGGTTGCTGCAGGATCACCGTCAACGAGATCAGGAGATGGCGATCGTCGTGATGCGCTGGAGAGCTCAACTGGGGACTCTTCGATATCTATTGAATGGGGATATGGCCCATCTTCATCCCATTCCTCATCAGAATCATCGTCATTGGGAAGGAAGTCACAAAGATCCCAGCAATCATCCCAGGCATTGTAAACTCTTTGGGAAGGCGGATATTCGGCCCATATATCTTCCTTGAACTTGCCTCTGATGGGTAAGCGCTTCCAGGTCCTCTGGCCGTCGACAGTCTCTTTGTTCTCCCACTGAAAGACACGGGCCTTTCGGATTCCCGGATTCTGTCCTCGAGCTAACCGTGATTGGCGGTGCGCAGCACTCTCATTCACTTCGAGCTCCTTCTGGCGTCTCTCACGATCCTCGACAAAGGATTTCCACTCATTGGGAATGGTGGAAAGTGCGATGGTAGGATTTATAGGCAACACACTAGTGTTAGAACGTAGTGATGCAGAGGGATCTAGGACTGATGGCGAAAGTGAGGGTGAAGAAAGAAAGGCCGGCTGCAATTGTTGGAGAAGGTATCGCAGTGGTTCTAGAACCTCCAAGGACCTAGATTGGCTGGCTCTCTTTATCTGTGCTGTGTTCCAAGGATACCAAACTGGGACATGAAGTTGACTAAACCAAAATACAGAAGGACGGGAGTTGTCTCCCTGTGTCCAGTCTGATATGACTCCGACACGAGCAACATCAGCGGAATAGCGATAGACAGATAGCGAACCACAGATACCATCTACCCAAGGCTGTGGGAATCCAAGCTTGCAAAGCTCACCGTACCAACCATGGCGGTGGGAAACTTGCTCATTAGTACCAGTTTCAGCCCGGGCAATGAGATAAGAGAGAAGGCCCATCCAGAGGACAAACCAATCTCTTGTAAGGTATCCTGCAAAGCGAGCCATTGCATACGTCTTATGAACTCGCTTCAAGCCAAAGGCGGAAGGAAGAAAAGGGGCCCATGCAGGGATAACTTCGTCGCGCATTAGCTTATGAGTGATGAAAGATAGCTTCTGCTCAAGCCTTTCCCATTCGTCAATATCTTTGAAGCGGTACTTGGGGCGCAGACGTGGTGTAGATGGGATTGGGGTAAACGATGGTGCAAGTGAGCCCCCTGAGAGTGATATATCACAGTCAGACAACAAAGGTGTAGGATCAGAGGGTGTGAGCACACAATTATTCGAAATTGTCCCGGAGGGCATGGATGCGCAGTTGGTTGAAGCAGCTACAGCGGATACTGAAGATGCGGAGACGGTGCTAGCCAGAGAAGTACCGACTACTGCAAATCCTTCAGCTTCAACAGCTTGGACAATAGGAAGGAGTGTAGCTAGACGTTCAAAGGGATACCCAGCAAAAATAGGATGAAGAGGCATGAAGCAAACCCATCCTGCAAGTTCCATCCACCAGCTTGGTTTTCGATACATTTGCATGGAGATATTTAATCCGCGGAAGGGGTGACCTTCTGAGCCATTGGGTGGTGCTGGTATATTGATAGGCCTGCGTGCATTTGGGGTATAAAATATATCGCCTGCCGGCGTAAGGAATGCAAATCCATCAGAATGGTTGATCAGCTGTGGCATCTATGTACTGCATTATTAACGCGTTTCCAAGTTGAAACTATGTTCTTACTTACAGTTTCTCGATGTGGTTGAAGAAAATGGATAACAAGGTTCAAAAACTATGTTGGAAAGCACCTGAGGGTGTATCAGCATTACGGAGACAACATAGGTGGAAACAATGAATGCTCACAGCAAAACTTTATTACAGACAAGCAAATAGATAATGAAAGAGAAATATCAATAGAAAGAGCACTAAGCAAAGTCGCTGAATGGCAGCGACGATGCAATAGACGTGTTGGCAGTATGTGATTGTGCTCTGGCAAACCAGAACACAATATTAGGGTGTTGAAGTTAAGTGAAGGAAACGGAAGTGGTAAGGATTGTGTTCTGGCAAACCAGAACACAATATGGATTGGAGAGAACTGTGATCTGGCAAACCAGAGCACAGTTGCGGACAATGGTAAGGGGATGAAAAGAAAGGAACCGAATATCACCGAAGCACGATGGCCATATCTATTGACCGCTGTGGGCGCACGATCACTGACGTATGGATCAGTATGATTGGTATCAGCTACAGAGGCAAACACCATCACACACTGACGACACGCTTACCAAGTGACGGATTTGGCAGCGACATGATGTGCAATCTCCTCTACCCTTTATCCATCAGCATCTCCGTCTTCTGGTTTGCCAGAAGACGGTTCCACCACTCACCCTCGTCCTCTGGTTTGCCAGAAGACAGTTTCACCTCTCTGACACCATCACCCTCGTCCTCTGGTTTGCCAGCAGAAGATTCCACCTCTTTGACACTGTCACCCCCGTCTTCTGGTTTACCAGAAGACGGTTCTGTTCTGTCTATTTGTCATCGCTGTCATCAGCTTCTGGTTTGCCAGGAGATGATTGTATCTCTATACTCATGCTATGTTTGTCTTATCGACTTTCACCACTGTTCAAACACTGGAGGAAAACCAACATCGGTGCATTTCCTTCTATGTACTCTATGCTATCAACCTACTCGAACCATATAGTAATCTCCGTTTCTCTGGCTTACTGATCTTCTTGGAGTTTGGGAAGAGTGATACTCTTCTGGACTCTCAGATGGCCCTTTGACAACCATGTCTCCTGCTGGTACCAGATATCGTTGTAGAAGTTCCTGGGGAGACTAGGTACAGGTATGCGCACACTTTCTGGGTTGCCACGACGCCTGATCCTGTTTCGAGGAGGGTTACCCGGTCACGTGTTCCCATAGGCGTTCGTGGTGTTATGTTCTCTGTCGATGAGCTCCAGGTATGGTTGGAGTTTTTTGGATCGCCAAATCCGTCTCTTTACGAGGAAGATAGGCTTCCCATGGTCATCTGTATCGCTCTCATCAGAGCTCATACCCCCCAAGCCGAGCTTTCGAACCACCTGAAAGAGGCAGTCCCAACCAGTATGGATTAAACCGGTGGCTGTAGTCCTGTTTGCGAGAGTGATGCCTATTCTGTCGTTGTACAACTGCTAACAGGTCAGTTACGTTCCTCTTCATGTATACAACTTAACTAACCTGATTTCTTCTTGTATTAGGTCTGCTTTTTTCGAGTGTGTGTAAGTGATGATTATGTAAACAAGCTGCCACTGCTGCAGCATCCTCTCCCTCACGCGGTTTCTGGAGATTCACCTCTCTTTTCAGTGATAACAAGCGACTTTCAAACATGTTTGCGATTTCAAGTTCATCCTCCATGTTGAAGTCTTGATCGTCATATAAGTCTTTGAAGTATTCGACGAAGTCTTCGCAGAGCTTGTCATTCCATTCGCACTGTGTGGATTTGCCCAAATATGGTCGCATCGGCTCCAATGCAGGCTCTGGCCCTTCTCCAGATTCATATGCACTGGCTTCACCTAGACTTGCATGGTGACAAGGTTGGAGATCTTTATTGAACTTGATACCAATGAGCGCATTCATAGCCAACCGGACTGCAGTCTTAGTCAGGAATAGCCTTAGCCTTCATGTATCATGAAAATACTTTAGCATGACTTACTAGCTTGTTTGCACGACTCCGATTGAAGCCCCTCAACGGCGGTTGCGTGTATTTTGATTTATATGATTTGCGAGGTGCAGGCTCCAGCTCCTCGTCTTTGTGCTCCCTTAGTTCACCAAATGCCGGCAGCCGGTCTAGTCTTTTAGGCTTCAGAGCAAGGGCCCGTCTCCGTTCAGTTATGCTTGGGATTTGATTGTCACCTCTGAAACTAGGTCCTGCTGTTCGAGAGTTTTGAGTGGGCATTTCCGAGCCACGTTGATGGGCACGTGGAGTAGTGCGTTTGGATGCCTCTGGGCAAGGAGGGCTGAGAGGAGGCGTCGTCTCAGCACTCTGGGAAGCCTGTCAACATGAAGTGTGCATGAGAGGAGGAGTAGACTCAACTTGTTGTGAAGTATGCTCAGAAGCCTGTCGGTGAGGAGGGGGTGATTCTGCATACTGGGAAGCCTGTTGGCAAGGAGTGTGCTCGAAGTCGACAGAGGCAAGTCTCCCTCTGCCACTGGCAAGAGGTCGGGAGAATCTTATCACAGGCGGAACTGCTATCTTCTGCTTTGGACGTTATTAGCATTTCATACAGCCCATATCCGAGTTGAACTACTCACATGAGACATGCTATCTTCATCTGAATCATCCGAGACCTCATATGCTCGTTCCTTTCCCTTGGTAGATTTCTTTCGTTTCCTATTTCGTCCCTCAACATCCTCCTCCTCTTCCTCCTCTTCCTCCTCTTCTTCCGCCTCTTCCTCTTCCTCTTCCTCCTCCTCTCCATCCTCCTCCTCCTTGATAACAACTTCCCCTTCACCGTCTTCCATCTCAGCATCGGCGTCAACCCTATTTGCAATGACATCAACATGACGTTGTCGGTTCAGACCTGTGATAGGTGAAGGCCTACTGCTGCTGGGCCCTGGAACTGGGCTACGCAGTTGGCTTGCTCTTGCAAGCGCTTTCTCTACATCTGATGCATGCTTCTCACTGGTGGCAAGACGTTCTTCGAGTGCTTTCATCATGCGCTTCATGCCCTCAAGTTCATTTTCACTGGCTTCTTTCTGTAATACATTTTGCCACCTAAGCTGTTCGATCTCGGCCTCCTTTTCTGTGAGAGCAGACCGGGTATCGAAGTTAGGCTGTTCGATTATCTGCACTTTCTTTGCAGAGCCCTATTTATATGTATATTAAATTTTAATTTCATATCATGAATTATTGCTACTCACGTTCTCATCTCTCATAATAAGTCGTGTTTTTGATGGGGAAGGTGACGGTGAGTGACTGACTATGGCCGTATAAAAAGGATCGGTATTGCTGAGAGTGCTCTGGTGAGTAGATTTCTTATCGTTACGCCTTCTTGCCAAATGAGAGCTGATACTTGAAACAGGCAGACTTCCTGGAGCTGTAAAATATGACAGAGTCGTCCTGGGGATTACTGCTGGTGGCTCTAGCATTATCCCCAATGCGACGGCGGAAAGGAGATGAGATTGCCGAGGAGATTGAATTGATAATGGACTGAGTAGTGGGTATAGGTTGAGATGGAGCCAATTCATCGACCTCCATGTCTGGCCTACATGATTTCACATTCGGAGACGAAGTAGACAGGTCAGATGAAGCAGGGGGATCAGCCGGCATAGGAGGATAAGATGCAGTAGGAGGATTGAGTGGAGCAGATGGAACTGCAGGAGCAGGGTTGGTTGGCGTAGAAACGATCTCAGGCATGATAGTAACGGAAGAATCTGAGCTGTGTGTAATGGCCTGCATATGCATCACTTCAGATAACTTTTTCGTGTTATATTGTTAGCATAGAACATCTCACTATGAAATAAAATTGTGTACCTGTCTGTGTACTTGTCCTGATCGGATATTAGCATTAGGCATAGTATCTTCATCCATGCTTGAAGCCGGAGAAGTTGGTTGAGAACGCATGTTCCACATTGTGGCTTCTGAGCGTGTTTGACAAGGTTGTGGGTTGAAGCAGCTGGAGCGTTATGATGTTGGAGAGCAAGTACAGTGGAATCTTATGAACTCAGGATGTATTCATGTTTTAAAGCCTCAGAACAACACTCTCTCATTGTGCTGCAAGCTTTCGATTTGTTCCGGTCTATGTATCTAGTATACAATAATTGGTATACAGATTGTCTTATTGATGACTATGTTAGCAACCATACGCCACACATCTAAGATTACTACCAGAGTCTTCATGGTTTGAATTGGTGTTGAGCAATCAATAATTGATCAAGAATCAAAATTAGTGAATCCGTCTCCTAGCAAACGAGGAGATGAAGGAGGGACAGACTAATTGTAGGAAATAGGACACGATGTAACAGCGTACATAACTGCAGATTGAAGAGAAGTTCAAACAGCAACTGGTAAACCAGGAGATAAAATGAGATGTTGTAGGATATGTAGTAGAGGTCGGCAGAGATGTTTAAGAGATTGCAGCATGATGCAACGTGCAGGAGAGAGATAAAACGAGATGTTGTAGGATATGTGGCACAATGCAACAGCATGGGAGATGGTGTCACAGTGGCGTCACAACAATAGCTGAGGAGATGCAGGCCATCAATTTCTGCCGGCTGTCGATTTCTGCGGGCTATTGATTTCTGCGGGCTATTGATTTCTGTGGGCTATCAATTTCTGCGGGCTATTGATTTCTGTGGGCTATCGATTTCTGCGGGCTATTGATTTCTGCGGGCCATCAATTTCTGTGAGCTATTGATTCCTCTTCAAATTCATTAATCATTCCCTGTCTGCCGATCACCACTATTTGTTTTTGCTGGTTCGTTGATAGGAATTTATGTATTATTGGTATGATTATGCTTATTCGCTGTCTGAATTGTTATTATGCTCTTCTCCACTTTCACTTTCATAACTATGAACATGTTGCAATGTCCCACTTCTTTTATTGCAATTCTTCACAACCTATTCTTCGAATCAGCAATCAGTTTTAGATTTGCACAAATTCTCCTACCTTCTCCATCTCTTTTATCGTTGAATGGCTCCTAGTCTTTTTGCGCTGTTCACTGCTATATTTCAAGAGTAGCTTCATCATTTCCCAGATGGGCCAGTCCATTTCATATTGATCCTCAATCCCAACCTGCTTACAAAGCTGATATCGGTAAGAATATAATTCTTTACAGTGGAACATTATTCTAACTCACTGCTGTTGTCACAGCCAGCCTTTTGTGGGTTTTCTGCTTCGAGAAGCTCTTGTTTGGTTCGAGGTGCTTATCAATTACTCTGTTCACAAGCCTCTGCAGCATTCGTGAGTTTTCATAATATTTTCCAACACCTTGACTAACTTTAACATTATCATACCTATCATCAGACCAGCCCAACGCTACCTGCAAATTATAGCCTCCAGTTCCTGGCCTTCCCGGCTCTCCATGAGGCTTTGGGATCAAGAACATCACTTTCTTCATGGTTTTAGCACCCTTCTTGGATTTGACTGGCAATTGGTTTGGCTTCGATCCGCTGTCAGAGTTGTTTGTTCCTGCATCCTGGGATAGTAGCAGCTCGATGTGTTCGTCAATGTCCATACCATTGTCCTAAGCATGCTCATCATCATTGCTAGACAGATATGCTGTTTGTCGGGCTTGTAAGGCATCGGTGAAGTCTAAGCGAGCAGCAATGATAGGTGGTCCTTCCGACTTGGCCAGCGCAAACTCGAGCCTAGGGGTAATTATAGGGAGATGTTTTTTGAGGTAGAGTTCCATATTGCAGCGTTTGGTACATATCAGATTCAATATATAGTGTCTATGTACATCTTCTTTCTCTAGTTTTCGTCGAGCTTTATTTCATTTTTGACGTTCCTTTCTTTGTTTCGTTATGTAGAATATTTGCATTTGGTAGTACTTGTTCTAATAATATATGGCTTGTTCCAATAAAAGAAAGCTAAGCATCTATTTTTCTCATGCTATTGTTTTACGCAGGCCAGATCTTCTTGACGATATCTCTGCTGATATTCCTGTCCATCAACAACGTTGCTATATTTCATCTGGAGAAATGCAGTGATTTTTGTTGCTAAGATGATTAATACATGACAGAATGCTCAGCGCACACAATAAACATAGCAAGGCAGCCATAATAATGAAAGAACGGTTACCAAGACGGCCAGAGCTTATGCAATTCACAATAACTCACAGTATCCATATAACTACCATTGCACAGATCCACTAGATTTTTTTTAACTCGCTCACTACTCACTCGTTCTTGGTCACTGCTTCATCTGTCTTGGTCACTGTGCATTCAGCCTTGCTTGTTCTATTTTCTCTAAAATCTGCTTTGCTACACAAATGTTCTTGATCGACTCATTTCTATCTGGTTTCTATACTCAATCTAATAAGTACTACAAAATTGGGCGGCTTCCAGCACAATTTGGTCCAATTAATTGCTTATCGTTCACTCGCAATGGTAAATGCTTAGCTAGCGGAGGTGATTTTCTTCCCACATACTTGTTAGCAGATTGACTCACAATATTGAAAGGTGATGGTGAAATTGTTAAGATATGGGATGTCGATACCAAAGAATGCCGTCAAACACTACAGGACCATCTAGGACGTTGGGGCCAGATTACTTGCATTCAATGGTTAGAATCTGAGATCACCACTCTTTGCTTCGCAACTGGAAGAGGTATGATTCTCATCTACAAAACATCACAAGCTGAGGTAAATCCATAAATTTTTATTTTGTTATTTTTCTTTTTAATGTCAATCAGGGCGAGTTGGAAGAAGTCACTAGCTACCGTGCGCTAGATTCTACTGAACCTATTGAGGCTATGGCTTGGGATCAATCCAATAGCAGACTGGTGATTACAGGACATAGCGGTTCTATAAAAATGTTCCATGTCGAAGGCGATGGTAAGTAAATCAGAATTGGGTATGACTATAGATGACTTAATGCTAGAATAGGTACATTCACAAGCATGTGGATAAAGTCGATGGGTGAAGGGAAAAGGAAGGATTTGCCAGGTTTTCCAATTCCTCGGTCTATTTTCTTCTCTGATAACCAGAAGAAAGTGATGGTATTTGGTGTAGAGAGTGGCGAGATGTAAGCAGAGCTTGCGAAATGTTAAATAAGAATTGCTAATTTGTTCAACAGGATATCTCGACTAGCCTTTACAGGCGAGACTACAGGGCCACAGAAGCTCCTGAAGTCTGGCATGTACGTGTTACATACTCATGAAAATATAACGAAATGAAACTAAAAAGAAAAATACAGAGGTTGTGCCACGGTGTCCAGTGACGAGAAATTGCTGTTGATCGACAATTTGTCGACTGGATTCGATCTATACACTATGCATAAGACCTCTCCGATGAGAACGTTCAAGGTGCCAGCAACAAAGGCAATCTCCAAATTGGGGGTATTCATGGAGAAGACCACTGTCGCAGTCTGTGGTAGCGACCATGGGAAAATTTACGTATTTGATCTGAAGTCTGCTAAAGTCCTTCAGATTCTACAACATACGAAGAAGGGGGTCTATATCCAAGCAATCGAAGTGAGTGAGAAGCTCACACGTTCAATTGAGCAATAATTTACCATGAGAATAGGTAGTATCTACAGCTGAGCGGCATATCATTGCCAGCGCATCGACACAAGACTATTCTGACATAATCATTTGGGAAAAACCAGTGAGTCTTGTAATCAATGATAAGCAAGAACCATGCTTAACATTAATAAGACTAAGGCAGCAATTGAGACATGGCCCAGAAGGCAGGATAGTGCTCAATGGCTAGTCCTCATCCTGATTCTTATCTGCACAGTTCTAGCAGTGGATCGATGGGGTGGCTTTCTACCTGAGGTATATATACATGCCCTGGTTTACGAACAAGTACTTATTGTGAATCTGAAGAGCGCAATGGATATCTTCAATAAGATCCTCAGTAGCATAGTAACTGCGGTGCATAAGACTCACGCGCCTCCAACTAAGAGCTCAAGTAGTAGCTTATGGTTTCAGCTTGGGCGTAAACCAGCATGAGGAGGCTTGCATAACAAAGAAGTCTGTAAACAAGAACGCATTAGTTGTGTAATGCTATTGGTCATGTTATCAGCCATGTAAAAGAAATTAATATGCAATGGTATACCTACTTTATATATGAGATAGCGGTCACAACTGGAATCTGAAACATATCTGCATTCTACATTGCCAACATGCATAATAGCGAACCGGAGATCAGTGAAAAGTGGGAGGAGAGATGAATCACCTGGAATTCCAGGAGATAGATTTCAGAGAAAGATAGAACTATGTTGTCCATCGCCCGGCATACCAGGCGATGATAAACTTCATGGAGCAAGAGTTGACCGCCGTCTGTATACCAGATGGTGAGCTTCAATGAACAGATAGAGGTGTAATCTTATCTTGAGTGCGAATTGACGGATTGGATTAAAGTGATTATGCCATCGTCTGGCATACCAGACGATGGTGTGAGCGGTATAAGCACGAGATGGTGATTGGAGTGATCGTGTTAAAAAGTGAATGCCTCAGGACAACAAACTAGCTGGGACAAACATGCTGTTGCCAAATAGTCGTCACCAAGTCACCGCTCTTTGTTCTCATGTTATTCGAGTTCCACTCCTTTCTCCTCCCTGGTCTGGTTGTCCCAGACCATGGGCTTCTCTCTGTACATGGTATGGAAAACCAGACCATCATTTCTCCGTTCCACTATGGCCTGGTTTGCCAGACCATGGTCATTCATCTTAGTTTACCAACACCTTGTTCTACCTGAGCACACTTGTAATCTCGTTTCTTGGTAACCAAATACAAGACGTTGTTCCTTTGTCACATTAGTGTAAATCACTAGTAAT
>JASFDF010000675.1:0-13362 GCA_036937115.1 Nidularia sp. FH-822889 | reverse complement strand
CGTTATTCTCCGACACTCATCGATCCATCCTCGGCTCGGTGCTTCGGATGTCAGGCGATAACAAAACTCTCCCTCTGCCCTCACGTAACCCACCTTTTCCTATCACCTTTCACCTTTCTAGACTTTCTTTCCGCGTGTTCATGTCACAACCATCACACCCCCACCTATCCATCTACAGATAAAGCTCTCTCCTTGCTTCTCTTTCGATGAACGAACAGAACGAAATTATATCGGAAATCGGAATCGACTCCCGGAATCCGTTCATGCACTTTACATACCCTTCGTACTCACTACTTCAATCCTCTCCTGTCCCACTCGATGTATATACTACTTTACTTGCTGGCTCTGGCCCGCGTCTTTCTTTTTCGTAGTTACTTATCGTAGGAATCGAATGCCATTTTCATATTTTTTACTCTGTGATGGTATGCCAGTGCAAGGAGACGAAGCTTGCTCGTAACGACTGATAAAGCCTATGCCTTACCCTAGGGAGTAGGCAGTGGAGGTATTACATCTTACACCATTAGTCTATTACTTCAGCGAAGCCCTGCGTCCTACTTCAGCATAACCATAAGCATAAAGCTCCCTCCTAACACCGTCGTAAGGGCCATTGCTCCAACCCCCCTCAACACCACTGCACCCGACGTCGACCCGTAACTGGTGCTCCCAATCTGGGCACGCTCGTTGGCCGAGTGTCCATTCGACGTCGCCAACTCGGTCGGATTATACGTCGCCGTGTTCTGTAGGCGCGTGTGAGCCGTAGTCGAATACGTCTGCGTGGCTTGTCCAAGGGAAACCATCGGGTCATCCTGCAAGAAGACGAGCGCAAAGCCAGGCGCGCGGACAGGAATCTTGCAGACGTTCGCGCCAGTGTCGCAGTTGATGGTGGTGACATTGAGGTCGCCTTTAAGTCTTCCATCGACCTTGAACTTAGAGCCAAAGGTCTAGTAGGAGAGCGAGTGAGTGCATGGTCAGGAGCATGTTTAGCTGGCAATTACTTGGCCTGCCCAGCTGATGTTCTTGAAGGACACGGACTCGCACTCCAGGTATCTGCGAGAGATGGTGAGCGTTGCGAACAGCAAAGTAAGGGTAATCGCGTTCACTTGACTTTAACGGATGGTGGGACGCCAGAGTTGGGAACTGTGATCGAAACTGCGAGGTCACTTGCTCCGGTCTTATCGTCTACGAAGTTGAAAAGAGCCACTTTGGAAAGGATGCCTTTCTCATAAATACCGTATGCAGGTGTATAGTCACTATCGCCGTTGGCCGCAAGATCCACAACTTGAGAAGTATTTGTCTTGCCAAGGGCTTCCGCGATAACAAGGGTAGAGTAGTAGATTGAGCCAACTGTCCACTCGTTGAAGGTGGTCTGATTGGTAGGGGGTGCGGTAAAAGGCTGGAAGGAAGAAAAAGTCAACCACGCCATAGTCCGTTCAATTGGTTGGAAACGCACGTTGTAAAAGACGTTTTGTCCACCAATGTGCATAAGTGCGTTGGTAAAGTTGCTATATGCCATCTGTAGCCCGTAATCAAGAGCCCATAGCGCAGCGCCATAAGAGTCGGAGATGCCTTGGAATCCACCGCATGATCCAGTGTTAGTCTCGAACATAATAAAGGGCTTGCTATGCTGCTGAGCGAGAAGGGTAGATGCGAGATAAGGCTCTATCAGCTTCTTTCCGGCCTGATGAGTGAGGTAGTGGGGAAACTCGTCCTGAGGGATGACTGGGTCGCCCTCAGTATGGTACATGACAACGCAATTGTGGTTCGGATAACTATTGTGCCAAACAGTCTGATGAAATGCGAAAAAAGAAGCTCCGTTCGACTCACTGTTCGACGCTGAGAGCATACATACGGTTCACATATTTATCGAGGAAACCTGTGTCCCAGACTTGCTCCAACGTCCAGCCATGGCCAACTCCTCCACCGCAGCTCGGACCGATGAACATGTTTTTATTAGGGATGTTGCGGTTGGCGTCGACAGCTGCCAGCATTGATTCGAAGTCATCGCTGTAATTAGATGGATTATAGACTCCGACTCTATGCCCATTGCTATCGCGGAACGTTCAGTACTCTGCAGCGTCTCTGAGCGAAAAATACCGCACTCAAGGTAGAAATCCGGTTCGTTTCCGGCCTGTATACCTAGTAAATTATCACCAAGAATATTTTGGCCATGTTCGACTATTGGTAGACGCCAATTAACTGTGTCATTGAAGGGAACACCTACGTAGAACAGAAACATCAGTAATGCGTACCGATAAAATTATTGTCCTCATACCGTAAAACCACTTTACATTCGTAAGTTTCGATATGTTATTACACATATAGAACAGGTCCAAGGTATAAAGGACAGCAGGTGTTTTCGTCTACGGCGATAAATATGTTAGGCCGATTACTCAAAAAGACCATGAAACTCACTGTGCTATCCAAATTTGCAGTCGCCTTCGCAATAATATTTTGATGTGGGATGGAATCTACCAAAGTCGCGTGCTCTTGGGTATTGCCTCCCACCCGAATGTAGACAGCTCCAGCACGTTCAACTATATTGGCCATTAAATTGAGGAAAGGGGGCTGGATAAATGTTCTGAAAAGTTTGTGAGCTCAATGCAGCGGTAAAAGGCAAATTATTCACGAATTTTTCCCGACTAAGCAACTTGCGTCAGCTCAGTAGACATATAACTACTAGGGATATAACTTTACTCACGGATTTGATTAATGACAGACATTTCTATGGAGAATCCCCATAACCCTCCCCCAATATGTGGAATCGAGAGGTTCCCAACACCTGCCGCATCCCGTTGTAAACTAAGAGTAAAGTTCGGTGCTGGCGCCGGATTCGGAACTGCTGGTGGGTTCAAATAAGTGTCGTTGTAGGCCGCGAGTGTCGTGGTGGCCACATAAAGGGCAGTACCAGTAGCCGTTTGGGCGAGAGGAATCTGACCATATATAGTTATCTCTGCACGCGCCAAAGTAAGGAGACAGAGGCCCCAGAGAGATGAAAAGAACATGATGAATAATGGGGATGGAAAACAACGTATGTCCGTATTTGAGGGATCGTGGTGAGCCACCCATCAGCATGATCACAATCTCCAGCAACCGCGCAACGGCATGATAGTATTCAATTGTTCCCTTCATGTCATAAACACTAACGGCCTCAGTGGGTTTTGTGCATAACGATGCATCCTGTTCTGTGGCAATCTGATTATAAACTGAGCATCGAATAATCTTCGTTCAACTAGTGGCATACCTACATTTCTCTGTACACAGTTCAGCATTTTAGGGCATCGTGTGTTACCACACGGGCATTTCAAACCGCATTGCCTCTCTTCGAGCAGGAGCATTGCCAAGACTGTGTCGGAAATGGCGTTTATTTTTAGACCATATTCATATTGTCCTCGATAAGCCAATTTGGACGTCTGCTATGACGATGATGGGTGCGAGAGCATGGCACATATATCCTGGTATAAGTCGGGCCTCTGTGCCCTTGAATTGAAGGTCGAAACTGAATGCTTTTAGGCGCTGGCTTCGTATCTGGGGTAAGTACCGTTACGTCGCAAATTCCGCCAAGTGATTTGTAAGAGATGCCAAGGTAGTCCAAGACTTCTGAATGTCGCGAAACAGACACCCGGAGGCAACTATAACTCAGACAGAATGTGAAGCCCGGCCATTGACAAAATCTCTAGAAAACGAATGACGACACTGTAAGAACCAGCATGAGGAGAAAGAGATGAAAAGAATACGAACGAATCCAGTCGATATAAACGGATGCTGAGGTGTCCCCTTGCTTTTAAACGAATAGGAGTGACGTTTGATGGCACAAGTTCGATCTGTTCTTGCCAGAGTGTTAAGTAACATTAAAGAGTGACGCCTCTAACTTGAAGATGAGCGCTGAGCTTTGTAGGAGCTTTGTTAGCTTTGTTAGCTTGTAGAAATCTACAAGGAGAGTCGGGCCGTTGGAACTGGGAAAAAGCTACTTTGTTATTTGTGACTATATTTTTCTACAGCGCTTTGCGAAGTAGAATAAATCGAGCAGACACACCGCTAGCGAATCCAAAAATACAGTAATTGTGACTGGAATGTCCAGTGATAGCATGGGTACCAATTATCTGAGAAATGCAATAGAATAAGTACAGAAGTAATGACAGTTTCATGTTCAGAAATGAATCGGTAGGTTATTCACCGTAGAAAACCCATCACCGCAGAGCCTCCTGCAAACATCCCTAGCAATGCAGCGCCAGGAATCAGAGCCCTCCGTCCCTCAGCTGCACCCACTGATCCATAACTCGTATGTGCAAGTTTAACGCGCTCCCTCTCTGAATGTCCATTTGACGTCGATAGCGCAGCCAGGTCGACGGTTGCTGTATTCACGGTGCGCGTCTGAGCAGTGGTAGCATACGTCTGCGTCGCTTGCCCGAGCTTCAACGCGGGGTCCGAATCGTTCAAGAATACGAGAGCGAATCCAGGAGCTTTCACAGGGATTCGACATGTGTTGGAGGTTGCGTCACAGACGATGGTGGTGACGTTCAAGTCACCCTTAAGGCGGCCATCAACGTTGAATTTGGAGCCAAAGGTCTGTGGACATGGTTAACAATAAGTAATTTACCCGCGATATGGAAAAATAAGAGCTTACCTGCCCCGCCCATGTCATATTCTTCACGGACACAGAAGTCGCCGCGAGATACCTTGTGAAGGTCATAAGTATAAACACGACAGATCAAGTAGGGGCACCTACTTGACCTTCACCGACGAAGGCACGGCTCCATTCTGAATAGTGATGGTGACTACCACATCACTTGCGCCGGTTTTGTCGTCGACATAGTTGAACAACGCAAACTTCGAAACCTCGCCGTTCTCATAGATGGCATAGGCTGGCGTATGCTCGTTGTCTCCGTTTGCGTACATATCAACGATTTGCGAGGTGTTCGACTTGCCAAATGCTTCGGCAATCACAAGCGTCGAATAGTAAACTGCGCCGACCGTCCATTCATTGAAGAGAGATTGGTTCGTCGGGGGCGCTGTGAAATAAGCTCAGTCATAACAATTCCACAGAAATTGCGAGAGTTTTGTAGTACGAACATGTGAAAGCCTGTGGAGCGAAAGAGTTGTGGGTAGGGAACATACACAAGGTACTAAGGTACTCAAACTTGGACGTACGTTGTAGAACACATTTTGGCCACCAATATGCATCAGCGCATTCGTGAAGTTAGAATACGCAAGCTGGAGTCCATAATCAAGTGCCCAGAGGGCTCCGCCATAACTGTCAGAAATGCCCTGGAATCCACCACACGACGCCGAGTTGGTCTCGAACATGATAAATGGCTTATTATGTTGCTGTGCGACCATACTGAAAGCCAAATACGGAGCCGCAAGGTCCTGCCCGGCTTTATGCGTAAGGTATGCGTGGAACACGTCCTGGGGAATGACAATGGCATCGCCGGTATTGAACATGAATGCGCAATTGTGCATGGGGTAGCTGATTGGGTGCTCTACGTCAGTATACAGCTGAGGAAATCAAATCAAACAAACTTACTGTTCGACAGACATAGCACACAGGCGATCTACGTACGAATCGATGAAACCAGTCTTTTCTATTTGTTCAGGGGTCCAACCATTCCCACCTCCACCCAAACTCGGTGCGATGAAGAGATTCTTGCGCTGGATGGCAGGGTTCGCGTCTACGGCTGCGAGCATGCTTCCGAAATCGCCGAAGTAATCATATGGCGTGTATGTGTTGTCACGAAGTCCATTGCTGTTCACAAGGTTAGCACTTGATATTGCCTTATAACACAGAGGCGAACCCATTATAAAAATCCGGTTCGTTGCCTGCTTGAAAGCCAATTAAGTTATCTTTGAGAATCGCTTCTGCGAGTTCAGCTATCGTCAATCGCCAGTTTGTTTTGTCATCATAAGGCACGCCTGGAAAAGTAGTCAGATGCTGGACAATCGTTAAGATGTTGGTAATACATTACCTAGGAACCATTTGACGTTGACGAGAGAAGATATGTTATTCATGAGATAGAACATGTCATAGGAATAAAGCACAGCGGGGGTGTCGGTCTGGAAAAGAGCTTTAGCAAGATTAGCTGGTACACGAGCGACAACTGACTGACAGTCTGGTTGAGGCCGGTTTTCTCCTTCGTAATGACTTTCCCATTCTCAATAGAATCGACGAACTTAGCATGCTCTTGAGTGTTACCCCCAAGGCGAATGTAAACACCACCGGCTCGCTCGACGAGGTTCTGCATTAAGTTAAGGAACGGGACCGCAACGTAGGATCTGAGATGAAAGGATGAGATCCAACGCAAAAGGAGGATGATATTACTGACGAATTCCTTCCCACTTTGCGGAACAGTCGTTAATAAAGCGCCAGATCAGCTATATTGAAAGTCACTCACAAACTTGATTAATAACGGACATTTCTATGGAAAATCCCCAAAATCCTGCTCCAATGTGCCGGATTGATATACCAGAGACTGCTGTTGCATCTCTTTGCGGTGCAACTGTGTAGGATGTCGCCGGTGCAGGCGTAGGAACTGCTGGCGGCACCAGGAGCGAGTCGTTATAGGCAGCAAAGGTTGTTGTAGTTGCTCCAATAGCAGTGGTAACGGTTTGTGCGAGCGGCACCTGGCCGTAAATGGTGACATCTGCCCGCACCACTACAAGCAAGCATAGACTCCAGAAGAACCTAGGGAGCAGCATATCGACTCTAGGAAGGAAAGATGGGGGAAAAGAACATAAAAACCAGTGGCATCCTCTGTATATCACTGATGTCGAATTCTAGCCAAGATGCCTTGGCTGAAGCTTCTTACCACACTTATCACTGCTGGCGCGACGCTCTTAGCAACCTGACAAATTTCTGCATCCTCTCGAGGCTCGGACCTGCAAGGCTGTATCGGTCAACAATGCATAGAGTCCCATCAACACCAAGACATACCAAAAGAATATACTTCCGTCAAGACCCAGCTGCCACCTGTACCCTCCGCCATGAAACGCCAACCCGTTATGCATGGAGACTGTACCCGAAGAAGCTAAGCATGCGTCTTTCTGGAACTAGCGTTGTCTTGTGAACTTTGAAGCCCAATGCTCGTCCAAAGTCTGTGCCAGAGAGTATCCGTTCTCAAACGTATGAAGACTGCTTGAAGATTCATATCAAGCGCAGCGCGCTCAACATCATTAAGCGAAAAGATGCCAAGTTGGTCGACTGAGATGTTATAGCCATACCAAGCTCGACAAATGCAGAGCTGATTTAACTCGATGCTTGCGACGGTGAGGCGGTGGCCTTGAATAAGGTGGGCCGGGAAGAGCAGTACCATCGTGGAGCAGGACAAAGTTCAAGTTGAACCATCGTTACACTGCGCACATGCTGAGATCACATTTTCGCTTATTCCTTTCCCTTGCCCATTGCTTGGTCACGCCGTCTCTGATTCTCGGTGGATTGAAAGAGATTACAATATGATATTTATGTAGAATTATGTATGTACAACTATAACTAACGTATTTAAGAATGAGTGACAATGTGCTATGTTCGTAAACCGAGTCCAATGAAATACCGTAGAGACAGACCTGGAGAGTAGCGGTAAAAGCCAGGTCTGAAGGTATCCATTCGAAAGTATCTAACGCAGTATTCCCATTACCACACACCATCCGCCAACAAGCATTGAAAGCAGAACCATTGCACTAGAGATGATGGCCCTCGAGCCTTCGGCTCCGCTCACCGATCCAGAGCTAGTGCTCCCCAACACACCTCTGTCACTACCTGAATGTCCATTGGACGTAGAAAGCAGCGACGCGTCGACCGTGGCAGTGTTCTGTGTCCTTGTGTGCGCCGTCGTCGGGAAAGTTTGCGTCGCCTGACCGAGAGAGAAAGCCTCGTCACTGCTACTTAGGAATACCAGAGCGAAGTCGGGAGCCTTAAGTGGAATCTGGCAAGTGTTGGCTGTCGTGTCGCAAGCAATAGTCACGATGTCCATCTGGCCCTCAAGCCGTCCGTCAACTTGGAACTTAGAACCAAAAGTCTGTAGGTTATAGGTCACCAATCTATCGTTGCAACAAGTGACAGCGCGCAAATTTTACCTGCCCAGCCCAAGTTATGTTCTTCACGGATACAGACGGTGAAGAGAGATACCTAGAGGAGAAACCCGTCGTCATTATTCCACCGCACTGGCTTCGGCGATCTCGCTTACTTGACTTTAACAGACGACGGAACGCCAGAATTCGGGACCGTGATTGTAACAACCCTGTCGCTCGCTCCGGTGACGTCGTCGACGTAGTTGAAGAGCGCCATCTTCGATACCACATCGTTCTCATAAATGGCGTAGGCAGGCGTGTGGATGCTATTTTCGTTCGCCTGCATATCCATGATCCTAGATGTGTTCGTTTTGCCGAGGGCTTCAGCAATGACCATCACAGAGTAGTAGACCGCGCCGATCGTCCACTCGTTGTACGTCGATTGGTTAGTTGGAGGAGCTGTATCGCATATTATTAGCAAGGAATGGCCACAAAGAGATTTGGTATCCAAATACCTGTGAAAGGCTATCAAACCAGGGCCGAGTTAGATGATGAGGCAGATATGGAAAGAATAACGTACGTTGTAGAAGTCATTCTGCCCACCAATGTGCATCAGCGCGTGGGTGAAGTTGCTATACGCCATCTGGAATCCATAATCAAGAGCCCATAGCGCAGCGCCGTAAGAGTCGGAGATGCCCTGGAACCCGCCGCACGACGCCGTATTCGTCTCGAACATGTACATCGGTTTGTTGTGTTGCTGGGCGACCATTGACGCAGCGAGGTATGGTGAGCAGAGATCGATCCCCGCGTTATGGTTGAGGTAGCTCCCAAACACGTCCTGAGGATTGATGATTTCTGCACCGGTGTTGTACATCAGCGCGCAATTGTTATTGGGGTAACTGCGGGGAAGAGTAAGCAGGGCGACACAGGGTTATTATGTTTCGAAGCTACATACTGTTCAACAGCGAGGGCGTAAAGCCGGTCGACATAGGAATTGAGGAAGCCAGTCTCCCAGACCTGCTCGGGAGTCCATCCGTTCCCTCCACCGCCCAAATTTGGAGCGATGAGCATGTTTTTGTTTGGGATGTAGCTGTTGGCATCGATGGCCTCCACTAATGATCCCATTTCACCATAGTAATCGTATGCTGTATATGTCTCATCGCGATGGCCATTCCTACAAAACGCTATCGACCATGAGAAATACCCGCGAAAGAGAGAAATGCGTACGTGTCGTAGAAATCCGGTTCGTTTCCGGCTTGCAAACCGACCAAGTTGTCACCGAGGATGGTTTGTCCGTATTCGGCAATGGCGAGGCGCCAGTTGACTGAATCGTTGAAAGGAATGCCTAGAAAAAGAAAGGTTTCGGTGAATGCACACTCAATCATTCTGTGGTTTCTTGTACATACCGAAGAACCATTTAACATTCGTGAGCGAAGATATGTTGCTTGTCAGGTAAAACAGATCGATAGTATATAGAACAGCAGGAGTTTCTGTCTGCGCGATAATATCAGTCAAGTGAAATGGTATTAGGAGACAAACCGACTAACCGTCTGCGATAGATTGGTTTTCTCCTTCGTGATAACAAGCTCTTTGTCGATGTGATCCACCATGGTTGCATGTTCCTGTGTATTTCCACCCAGACGTATGAAGACGGAGCCAGCACGTTCCACGAGATTTTGCATCAGGTTAAGGAATGGAACCTGGATATAAGACCTGGTAGAACGTCAGGGGCATTCTTGCGACGAGAATGGCGGAACATACGAATTCCTTCCTACTGTGTTATACCAATGGTCGAGTGAGCAGCTTTCGGGTATCATGCAAAATACAGTACTTACAGACTTGGTTAATAACCGACATTTCTATCGAGAACCCCCAAAAAGATCCGCCCGCATGAGATATAGAAAGACCATATACGTTCGCTACTTCCCTCTGCACCGAAATGGTGTAGCTCGTCGCTGGTGCTGGGTTAGGAACTGCCGGAGGAGTCAGCAGTGTATCATTGTACGCCGCGTAAGTCGTGACTGCCGCCACCGTGGCCACCGTAGTAGCTGTTTGCGCTAGGGGTATCTGTCCGTACACGGTAACATCTGCACGTATTGCGACAGACAGGCTGAGGGTGCCTAAGAGTGCTGTGAGTCGCATAACGTCGTGGCGAGATGAGAGCAATAAATGTGCCTGCGACGCCGAGAGGAGAAGGATGAGTTTTGCGGTTTTCTGGGGGGTACTAATTTAGGATCCTCTCCTGGAAAACGGGAATTCCTGCTTAATCATGACGATATGGCAACTTACAGGCGAGGATAATCTTTTGTCCAATCCCGGTTCCCGGTGGGGCGCATCGGTGCGCAGCAGAACAACATAGAGAGCCGCAGCCCCAACGCCGATGGACGGAGGACCGCTCTCAACGCTAATCCTCTTGCACCAACCCGTGGATTCTCTTTCATATCCTACAATTTCTCGTTAGGCTCGGATTGAGGAAAACTTTCAAAGATCGCAGATTTTGAGGTAGGATCTCCCCTAAGCACGATCGTCTAGGTGTTGATCATCGATCAGCCGGTTTGGAGATCATTGAAGCTGGACCGCATGCTGGCTCCTATGGTACAGCCTGGACTTAGTGACCTAGGGGCTCCCTTGTTCAAATGGTTCATGAATCGTTAGGCACCAGCTAGTAGTCAGCTGGCCTGCAGGTGGACGAAGATTTCCTTCCACTGCTATCCGGGTTGGCTCGGAATTCAAACCGAATCATTCTCAGGAGAATGCTAGTGCTGCGAAAAATAGAGAAATTGCATCGAAAAAACAAGGATGTGGAACTGAAAGATAGTTGAACGTCGATCAAACATTGATCATTGTGTTGACGTAAGCTGCGATCAAGTATGCTGCCAAATCCGAAGGCGCACTTCTGTGTGCCACCGTCATCTCGATTTTCTGCTATGGTCACTATCTATGTCTTCTGTAACTGCGCGCTAGCGTTTCGAATTCGCGCTTCAAATCCCCGTGGAGAAACTTGCATATTTAATTTTGTATTTAACCATGGGTATTATAACCCTCATTTTTTGTGAGCCTCCCCAGGACCAAGATCTGAATCGTGAAACAAGCCGATCGCAACCCTTTCACTAATTCGACCATATTTGAGGTTATCTGATAGTTGCATAACTACAATAAGATGTTTTAGTTCGTGAAATAGTTGTTATTTGGTATGAACATATAACAATGACCATAAATTTCGGCTCCCATTAAATGGCTAGTCAATACATATGAATGCTACAGGTAAGATCCCTGGCATAAGATTGATAACTGTACACCCGTTCTTGAATATCTCAAGTTTTATTGTACGCTATCATGAACTACTCAAGCCTCTCATAGTTCTTCGGTGTTCACATTTAATGACGTCAGCAGGCCCTCAATCCACTTTGTCAAATCGTGAAGTTCTTCATCTTTTATCCATTGTCCCATCTCATCATATGAATGGAATTCGATTCCTGCTACATCATTGTTCATATCTTCAGCCTCCAATCCAGAGTCCAATGAGCGGAAAGGAATTTTGAGCTGCGTTGCCAGTTCCTTCGCTGAAGAGAATGCAAATTCGCAGTCGACTTGTAGGTCCGCCTTCCCATGAGCCCAGAAAATAGGTATCGAAGAAGCTATAGGAGAAGCAATCTAAATAATTCGAAGTCATTTAATAGAATTAAATATAATTAATGGGGTGAAATTTACGTGCCTCTGGAATCTTCTTTCTTAGCGGGACATACGCGCTGAGAGCAAATATTCCAGCCAGCTTTCTCTCTGTTGTAATTCCTGTCAAAAGAGCTACAGCACCTCCTTGGCTAAGGCCCCCGACAATTATTCTGTCTTGCGAAATACCACAGTGGCTGTTCTCCATGTCGATGAAGGTGTTTACCCATCGCGTTGCGCGGAATAGACCTTCCTCGTCTTCCCGGCGATTCGGGATATCAAATGAATAGCAATCAAACCTGAGTTGAAAGGAGAGTATAATCATTCTCCAGTACATATCATGCTGATGAGATTCGAAAATTTGCTTACCAGGATGGCATATAGCATTTATTGCCAGTGACCAGCATAATGGGTCTATTATAATTTCAGTGATTATCCCATTCATTTGCAAGTTTAAATCCGGAACTTACGCAGAGGGTAGAACGACTTTCACATGCGCCAGGGCAGGGGAGTCCACCAGGGACTTTGCAGACCAGGCCAAACCTTTCCCAGTATCCCCCAGCACAAATTAAAGCCCATCAATCGTCAACTTCAGACATGATACACATATAATTTGACACTTACGTGCAACCATATGATAGTGGCGGTATGTTCTTCTCTAGAGGGAATGGTGATAAATTGGATGTCATCT
Source organism: Nidularia sp. FH-822889 (assembly GCA_036937115.1). Taxonomy (NCBI): domain Eukaryota; kingdom Fungi; phylum Basidiomycota; class Agaricomycetes; order Agaricales; family Nidulariaceae; genus Nidularia; species Nidularia sp. FH-822889. The sequence goes on along the minus strand of JASFDF010000675.1, from coordinate 1,001 downwards.
AGCATAGAGACCGTTTCGCCAGATTCGTAACATTTGTGCATTGCGCAAAATTTGGGATGTTAACGAAGTGGGATGGAAGGGTAAAGGATTACAGGATGTCACAGCAGTTGAAGATGAGAATAAAACCCAGTCATAAGTGATCGAGCGTAATTCTGATTCAGTGTGGGTGGCAGGACCTTTTTAGGGGTGCAGCCGGTAGAACTGGCCAAACAGTAATTGCCAAGGGTGGCAGAATTTGGCCGAACTATTTTCCCAATTTGTATATTAGCTCAGTTTTTAAGTGCGAAAATAACAAATGCTGTGATTCAGACCCAAAATTAACTGATATATTTGGTAAATATTGGTCAGTGGAGGGCTTTCTCAGTCTTTCTGAAGTCGAAGAGATGAAGATGTATGCTTGCTCTCATTCGATTCATGAACATTTGAAAATGTCAGGCGACGGCGGTACCGCGTGGGTAACCAGATTAGTTCTGCTAAGTTTTGCCCGAAGCCTTTTGGTAATTGCCTTGCTGGCGGAACGGGCTAGCGGAACAGCTTAGCACTGCCAATAGGGATGTTCAAAGCTGAGCGCTGCGCACAGAACACAGCAGTTTCGCTTAGTCATGTTAAAATTCAAGTTCTGCTGTGACTTTTGTGTGACCAGACGTGGCGTGACTTTGTTTGTTTACTCTCTCTCTCCCACACCACCATCTCTTGATTTTCCCCCCTCCTTTGACATTGTCTGTCTTGTACTCTTTATATCAATATCTATTCTACTATCTCTACTATCTAACTATTGTTACTATGGTTCCTGTTGCACCTTGTATTGGAGCTTTCTCCTGGCACAACAACCTTGTCTACATGCTGCTTGACAGACTCGAGAAGCTGGAGAACTACTGTGTTCTTTTTGGTAAAAAGGACCCTGCAGAGGTATGTAGCTGTCTTTTATCTTTTGGGAGCTTATTAATGTCATGCACCAGAACACAAGCAGTCAAACCAAGATTGCTGTCTACAGGAAGATT